>JABUQX010033371.1:20000-61218 GCA_015478945.1 Trachelipus rathkii
ATATATATATTATTATAGTATATATTATATATATATATTATATAATAAATATATATATATTTATAATATATATATATAATATATATATATATATATTATATATATATATATATTATATATATATATTGGATATATAATATTATTATATATATTTATATATATGGTATTATATATATAGTATATATATATATATATATTATATATATATGTATTATATATTATATTTATATAAAAGTTAAGAAAGAACTCTTAATTCTAATTTTGGAAAATATAATCGAGAAACGACTCAAATTTCTAGTCAGAAAAAATAAGAAAAAAAAACTAACTAAACCGATGTTAAAAGATAAAACTACTTTGGATCTAATATGTTTTCAAATAATAAAATCGGATGGATTGTTTTCACTCGGTGTTCCAAAGTCGTATTCGCCAAGTCGAACTTTCACTTCCTGTATTGTATGGCTTGGGTAGCAAAGAATATATATATATTATTATGTTATATATAATATATTATATATATTATATTTATTTAATATATTATATTATTATATATATATATTTATATATTTATATGATATATATATATATATATTATATATATATAATATTATATATAGTATATATATTATATATATATATTATATATATATATATATATATTATACTATACAGTATATAATATATATATATATACATACTATATATATACTATATATAATATATATATATATATATTATATATATTTATTATTATATATATTTATATATATATATATATATATATATTATATATATATATATTTATATATATATACTATATATATGTATGTATGGTATGCATCTGTAAAATTGGTCCTTGTTTCATAATTTTCAGAAGATTTTTTGTACAAGCTATCAAAGTGATTTAAGAAGCTGATGTAATTTTGTACCCGCCTTTTATACCGTACAATTTAATTATAGTAGTTAATATATATTATTTTTGGACTCTGTGGTATATATAATATAGACTATAATATATTATATATATGGGTTAGTATCCGCTGAGTCTTTCATACGTGGATTGTATATTTTTTTTGGTGTGATATGGGTGGTGTGTTTGTTGACGGTGTCTCGCACTCACGTGATTACACGATCATACATTCTCAAAGTGACGCGAGCCTATTCTTTGGCGTACCCCCATGAGTGGTCGGCTCAAGGCTCAGGGCGAACGTTGGCATCGTCGTGGGCCGCCGCCTTATAGGGCTTCGCGAGCATGCAGGGACATACATATTTTAACTGTCCCATATCGCAATGAGCTGTAATATATATTATTATATATATATATATATATATAGTATATATATATATATATATATATATATTTATATATATATATATCTATATATATAATATAATATATATATATATATATATATTCTATATATATATATTATTATATTATTATATATTATAGATGTGCAGGGCAGCCTTATAAGGCCAATCCTATCTCAAAACTCAACAGTACGGGAAAAGGATATAATTTGCTGGACATCTGGCAAAATTTTACCGAGGAAACTGTAAAAAAAAAAAAAAAAAAAAAAAAAAAAAAATCATATCTCGAAACTACAAAGCTTACAGTGAAATGAAGATAATTTTTGGAATCCTTAATTTTGGTTCGGAAAATGTTCAAAAAAAAAATAAAAAAAAAAAAATTAAAACATTAATTTGGCTATTTTTTTTCTGGCGGGGTGGCTTGGGACATAATATATATTATATATTATTTGTAAAGGTATTACCCGGCAATTTAGGGGGGCCTCGAGCCGACGGGGAACACAGGGGGGACTTTGTTCTTTCCATACCCGTAGGGAGGTGCGGAGGAAGCCCCGCGACAACCAATACCAAGAGCGGGGGTTTCCGGAGACTCCCCGGAGGGGGGGGAGTTAGTCCTAACCCGTAGTTCCCCGGAAGGCTCGAGAGGACCGAACTCTGCCATCAAGTGCGGGTTATACCTTGGGTTGTATTCTTTAGTTATTAATAAAAAAAAATGCAAAATAAGGTATCAGAATATTTATATTTTTTAACGAGTAACCAATAAAATGACTTTTAATAGAGCATCTTTGATATCAAAATTCTTATTGAACAATAATTTTTTTTTATTTTTTTATTTTTTACATTTTCCTATCCAAAATTTTACGAGGATTCCAAAAATGTATTCTTTCGCTGTAGCTTATTGTAGTTTTTTGAGATATATTACGTTTTCTACTTTTTACTTAATAGTTTTTTTTTTTTTTCGTGATTTCCGCACTAAAATTGCACCAGCATTCCAGCAATGTTTTCCTTTTCCTTAGCTGTTGTAGTTTTTGAGATATTGGATTGTGGCTCTCTGAGAGGCTGACCAATGTGCAGATTTCAATACTTTATATAACTTGTGTATGTTTTCTACGAAAACAACCGCCAGGACCCTCAAAGCCTTAGGGCTGCATTGCCCGCCAGGGGCGCCCGAAAGTTTAAACTAGTCGGCAAACAATTTTGTTTTGTACATCTTCATACGGATTGACCCATATATAATCTAGGTCAGGGTTTCCAAAACTGGGTTCCGTGGCAGATATTTTGGGTTCCGCGAGGCTTTTAGATTTAGAGAAATAATTATTCATAATATAAATTAACAATTTTTGAAATAATACAAAAATTTAATTAACTGGAAGATGCTGGGTAACTCAACTTGAAAAACAATAAATATTTGAATATATAAAAATTGTAAATTGGGGTTGTCTTTATTTCATTAAAACGATATCTGACTAATCTTCACGCAATTATTCTTCCTGCCGCTCTAAGCAGAAAATTGTTATCGTACTACATTTCATAGACATAAATCATGTGTTAATGTCAGGCCTACGATGATGTAAGAATTTAATTAAAATACATATATGATTACATGCATCGAGTTGAACAAAATATTTTTGATCACTTATCCTCAAAATATACTTTTGCAGCCAATCATTATAGAAGTGCTTACTGCAAAACGTTTGAAAACGTTTTCATAAGTTTAATGACGCAAGCATAAAATAACCAATCACAAATGACTTTCGGCAGCCTTGCTGATGAGTTTTTCAGTTTCGGTCAAGGAAAATGAGAAGTGGTTGATATATAAATTGGGCATATTATTGATGTTAAAAGCGTGTGTTTTTTAATGCTTGTGTATTAAGAATTAAACGTTGATACGATTATAGTTCTTTATAGGGGAAGATCCAATATTTGTTTCGGGCTGAGCCCAATTTCCCCCCCCCCTAAAGGGATAAAATTCGAATTTTCAGCCGATTTTGGCCTTATAAACACCAAACTGTAGCTTTTTTTTGCCTCTAAAACGTCGTTTTAGAGTATTTTTCTGTATTCTTTCAGAATTTTCAATTTTTCAAAACTCATGTTTTTTTTGGCATTCTTTACTATAACTTCCAGAATTTTTTGTTCGTGAATGACTTCAAACTTTAAATATGCATAGATGGGTCCATTACCTACAAAAGTCATGGAGTACCTTTTAATTTTTTTAAGTTTTGTGCTCAACAATGTCCAATTTCAAAAACCACTTCTTTTGGTTTTTGAAATGAAAAACTGCGATAATTTTTTTCTGTTCGTGAGAATTGGATTAAATTTTCAGGGCGTATGTAGTCGGGGGAGATGCACATTTTTTACTTAGATAGTTTCTTTGTATATACAGTAGTTTTGGATTTGTTCCTGGAACAAATTTTCCCCCAAAAAAAATTTGGGAAATTTTTAAAATTTTTCTTTTGACTATACAAAAAATATTTATTCTAAGTAAAAAATAGCTGTATCTTGCTGTTTTACAAGCCCTGAAAATGTGATGTTGATCGGATGAGTAGAAAAAAAAATATCTCAATATTTCACTTCCAAAATTCAATTTTGGAAATAGTGATAATTATTGAGACTCTTTTTTTTCTTACTCATCGATCAACATCAATTTTCAAGGCTTGTATGTCGGGCAAGATACATCTTTTTTACTTAGATAATAATTGTTTTGTATACTCAAAAGAAAATTTTAAAAAAATTTCCAAAATTTTTTTTTTGAAAATTTGTTCCAAGAACAAATCCAAAACTAATGCATATACAAAGAAATTATCTAGGTAAAAAATGTGCATCTCCCCCGACTACATATGCCTTGAAAATTTCATCCACTTCGCACGAACAGAAAAAAATCATTTCAAACCAAAAAAAGTGGGATTTTGAATTGGACAATTGTGAGCACCAAAAAAAAACTTAAAATAAATCAAAAAATCGTACTTTCATGAATTTTGTAGGTAATGGACCCATCTACTGCATATTTCAAGTTTGAAGTCATTTCCGAAAAAAAATTCTGGAAGTTGATGTGTTAAAATGTAAAAAATGGGTTTTTGAAAAAATTTGTTGATAAATTCTGGAAAGAATGACTATAGACAGAAAAACACTCCTAAAAGACGTTTAGAGGCATAAAAAAGCTAAAGCTTTGTGTTTATGGGAATCAAAATCGGCTGAAAATTCCGAATTTTATGTCCATTTTTAGAAGAGGGGGGGGAATTGGGCTCAGCACGAACCAAATATTGGATCCTGTCCCTATTAGAATAAAATTAAACTATCCACACAATGGATAAATGGTTAAATTTAAAAATTAATGAGAAGTCAAATGCAAATAAGCAGCTTTCTAGTAACACAAACGAAGAAGATGTTACTAGGCCTGAGACTATAGCCAGTTCATCTTCAAAAGCTTCACCAAAACTACATGGTGGAAAAAACAAAATCAGAAAATATGACGAGGCTTTTCTTTCTTATGGTTTCACCTGGACAGGTGATAAGAATGAACCAAGTGCTTTGTGTGTTGTATGTGGAAAAGTTTTGAGTAATAGCAGTTTAAATCCAACTAAACTAAAACGACATTTGGAAACAACACATTCGAATTTAAAAAATCCAAGTGAACAATATTTTAAAAGAAAGTGTTTAGAATTAAATCAAAGAAAATCTACATTTTACTCACACGTGTCAGAAAACAAAGATGCGTTACATGCTTCATATCGAATTAGTTATCGAATTGCAAAAGCTGGTGAAGCACATACAATTGCAGAGAATTTAATAAAGCCGTGTGCAAAAGATTTAGTGGAGTTCATGATAGATAAAAAATACGTCAAAAAAATTGATAAAGTGCCGCTTTCAAATAACTCTGTATCAAGACGTATTCATGCAATGTCAAATTTTTGTGAAACTGAGCTAATAAGACGAGTTAAAATGGCTTCAACATTCTCTCTTCAAATGGATGAGTCAACAGACGTTGCTGGTTTAGCAGTTTTGCTTGTATTTGTACGGTATAATTATGAAAGCCGCATTGAAGAAGATTTATTAATCTGCAAGCCATTGGAGAGTCATACTACAGGGGAAGCAATATTTAATTTAATGGATTCATTTATGGAAAAAAATGAAATTTCATGGAAGCTTTGTTCAAGCATTTGCACTGATGGAGCCGCAGCTATGGTTGGGCACATTTTGGGTTCTGTGCTAGAATAAAAAATAGAAATAAAAATGTTGAAAGTATCCATTGTTGTCTTCATCGTCAAGCACTAGCGGTGAAACGTATGCCTGAAAACTTAAAATTAGTATTAAACGATGTTGTTAAAATGGTTAATTTTATTAAATCAAGGCCACTAAACGCAAGAATCTTCAGCTTATTATGTGAAGATATGGGAAGCACTCATGAAACTTTATTGTTGCATACTGAAGTGCGTTGGTTATCTCGTGGAAAAATGTTGGCACGGTTTTTCGAATTACGTGAAGAAATTATGTTATATATATATATATTATATATATATATAATCTATATAATATATTATATATATAAATATATATATATATATATTTATTATATGTATATATATATATATATATATAATATATTTATACATCCTTCTCAACTTTCAGCTAAATTAAAAGATCAGTGTTGGATGGAAAAAATGGCATACCTTTCTGATATATTTACTTACTTGAATGAAGTCAATCTTGCAATGCAAGGTGCCAATGTAACATGTTTCAAAGTCAAAGGTAAAATGAACGCACTTCAACGTAAACTAAAACACTGGGGTGATTATATTGCTAAGGGTGATGTTGAATGTTTTGAAAACCTGAGTAGTTTTCTACTAACAAATGAAATTTCCTTAAGGCAAGAAACAAAACATTTAATTTTGCAACATTTGTCTGATATGAATAACTCAATAACAGAGTATTTTCCTGATGAAATGGAAACAGAACGTTGGGTTGAAAATCCCTTTGTGGAGTCGTTAAATTTTAACAATCTTTCACGGAAAGAAAGGGAACAGCAAATTGACATTGCAACGGACTCAACATTAAAATTAAAATTTCAAGAAGTGGAACTTGCAAAATTTTGGATAGAATTATTAATGGAATACCCTGATATAAGCTCAAAAGCTTTGAAAGTAATAATGCGGTTTCCAACCACATATTTATGTGAAAGAACTTTTTCACTGTATGCAGCAACAAAAAATAAATTTAGAAATAGACTAAATATAGAAGCTGACTTACGCTTACAAGTAACGTCTATAATTCCAAACATGAATGCTCTCTGTAACCAGCAGCAGGCTCACCCAAGTCATTAAAAGGTATTTTTTTTATTAATATGTATATTTTTTTTAAATATCATTTAAGTTCCGCGAAATTTTTGCTCTAACGTAGGGGTTCCGTGGGTATGAAAAGTTTGGGAAACCCTGTTCTAGAGTATAGAATCGTCAGTATATTTTCCTTTTTACATATTGCCAAGATTTCCTTATATTAGTAATCAACTTTTAAATTTTCTTGCTCCAATAAATAGAATATATATTATTTATATTACTAAATTGATGAGTGTAGAGTTATATATATATATATTATAATTTATATATATATTATTATATATATATATATATTAATTTAAGTCTAAACCACTTTAATAACTTACTCTTATAACAGGCAGTGAGCAGCAGTTTAATATACTATCTATCTGTGATTTAAAACTCCCCACAAAGAAGGGCTGATCAGCCTTTCTTCAAAAGAGCGCCATCCAAGGCAATCTTAGGATTGTGTCTAATCCTCCATAGACGGTCTAATAGTAATTTTTGGAGTTGACCCCGAGCTCTCCTGCAATTTCAATAATATTGATCAGATGAATAATATGATAATAATAATAATTAGACTAATTATTATAATGTAATAATATTATAATATAATATATATATAATAATAATTTTACTACAAAAATGTTATTTAAAAAGGTTAAACTTAATTATTGTATCCTGCTCGAAAGAAAAGTACAGAGGAGAAGAAATTTGGTTTTAAATTTCAAATCAATACAAATAAAAAGATGCAAAGAAAGTATCGAATTGGTAAGCTTTTTTTATCGGCCTCTTTTTTCTGATTCCTTTTTGTTTCCTTGGACATTAAATTAATATAACTGTCAAGAGTATCAATAGCAGCGCTATGGGGGAAATAATTGTAAATAAATTTTATTTCTTCGGGAAGTAAAAGAAATCGAACGTCAAGTGTCACGGTGGAATGAAAATTTTCAGATATTTCTCCTCTTCAAAAATTTTCTGCACCACGATTTTTTTTTTTTTTTTTTTTTTTTTTTTTTTTTTATTATTTAATTTTTTTTATTTCTTCTTTTTTCCATTCATAAGGTACTTAAAGTTAAGATTGATTTCTCTTCATGTTAAGAGTTTTCCCTTCAGTAACTTGAGTTAAACAAATTTTAGATACTTTTTTTTTATTATGAGCTCCCTAAATACGTTACAAATTTTTTCACGTATTTGGAGACAATATATTAACAAGAGATTAAAATTCATTCTTTGCCTAACTTTAAACGTCAATTTTCGAGAACTGTGATCGTTTTGATACTTTTCTTACTTTTATTCGAGTTCTTTCTTCTTCCCTTGGCTGTCTCTAAATATACAATCAACACGTTTTACAATATTTTGTTTTATTTTTCTAATTTTTAGTCATATTTAGTTCTAATATTTAGTCATACAGCTAGCAAGTAACAGCTAGTAACAGTTTTCTCATAGCTAAGCTATATTGCAAAGAGGCAAACTAAGAGTGCGGCCTAGCCGAAAAACGAATTTGTAACCCTTTGACGTATATATTTTTTATATTTACGCTGAAATTTGTAAGCCCCTACTGGTCGGGCCAACTGCACAGCGAAAGTCTGACGGCGCCTTAAGATTTTTCCATGCTCTGATGTAAATAGGAAGAAAAATTGAATGGGCACATCTCCGAATTTTCTAAAAATACCAAGATGTAAGATATATTTTTGGACTTTTCTCTAGTTTGTGGTAATAAAACTCATCTATTTATGTCACTTCTACCAGTGTCACAAACGGTCGAGGGAAGGCCATGGTTTAATCCTATTCGGATCTGCTTTGGTCTTTTCTTTGCAAACTTTTTTTTTAATTTTCAAAAATCTTATTTTATGAAATATCTAAATAAAAATATGTCGCTTGTGCGTTTGCCCTTCAAGTGGCTATATATATATATATATATTATATATATATAATTATATATATATTATATATATATATATATAATATATATCTATATAATATATATATATACTATATATATATATATATAATATATAATATTATATATATTTATATATATTAGTGATGCAGCAGATGTCATTTTTTTGCATCTTTTATATATTATATTATAATATATTATATATATATATATATATATATATATATTATATATATATATATATATTTATATTATATATATATACTATATATATTTATAGTATAATATCTATATTTCTATATTATAATATCATTAATATTATATAATATATATTATATATATTATAATATTTATATATATATATATTATATATATATATTATATATATATATATCACCTAACCAATTTTCGAGTTTTAGCCACAATATATTAATATAATTGTTAGAACCGGGGTGCAGGACGGGAACCCAACTCAATACCCACCTACCTCTTTCCAACTCCGACTTATGAAGAGATTTTTTTACAATGGAACTATATACTTTTGGCTAGTATTTGAAATTAATATAGGAGGTTGTGCTTGAGAAACATCAATATTTCTGCCTTATTCTGCTGAGAGTCGTTTCTATTTTCATCATATATTAGCCCAGTATTGTTAAATACTTTCTCAACTTCGGAACACTAGTTGGAGCTACTAGGCCCAAGATAATTCTTGCAGTTTACTTGGGCTTCGTAAACATTTGCTTAATTTTCCACAACTTGATAGGATATTAATTTTTGTATTAGTCGTTTTTTCTTGGTGATAGTTTTCATCAATTTTGCACTAACATTTTTTGGTAATGTGTGTGTTTCTTCATCACTACCGGACTGTAGAAATTCTTCCAAGTGAATCTGTTATTTATTTACTTTCTAGGAGGTGTTGGTTTGTAGATTTTCGTTTTTTTTGCTTTTAATGGTGGCGAATTGATAGGACTGGTCGGATGAAGTTTTTCAACTGCAACACAAAGTGACGATTTAACTTGTTCTAATTTTGATTTAACAAAAAAACTTGCCTTATACACGTAAGATCTAAGGAAGTTTAAATAGTAATGAAGGTCAATTAATTTCGCAGAAACCAAACGTTTTTCTAGCTTTTAGTTTTTTTAAACATCTTCATTCTTTTTTAACGACATCATTTTCATTTGAGATGGTCAAAAATGCTTCCTTTATTCCAAATACAAAAAAATTTCCATCCTTTGGGAAAAGATTTGTATTTGGCATATAAGCAAATGAGTAAAGCTTTGCCAAAAATGCACACACATTGGGTGTTTGGCAAAGAGTTCGACGAATTCCGCATGTGTGGAGCCGCCTTTAGCGTTGAGATTAATGGTACTACATCGGAGAAGCTGTAGAGGTGCAGATTTTTTTGATTCCTAATCTCATGTGACTCTGCTGACTCAAATTATTATGAACATGCTGAGATCATGAGTCATTATTACACAGTTGAGTCGAGTCCATGTCTCTCATTTAAAGTTTCGTTCAGATTCATCTTGTTTTTTTTTATTATAAAAATCTCTTTATCAATCTCGACAATAAACATCCGCGCAACATCGCAGGACAAAGCGCGATGCGGATCTTTAATAATGTGCGGATGCGGAGGCGGATGTTACCTGCATCACAAATTAATATATATATATAATATTATATAATAATATATATATATATATAACAACATATATTATATATAATCACCTTGTGTAGATGCCTCTGAATATATATATATTATATATATAATATAATAGTTTTACTACTTCCAAGCACATTATATAAATATTTTTCTTTCAATATGTTCACTATATTTAAATACTTAAAGAAAATACTTTTGTGGAAGTAGATAGATACCTGAGAAGAACTTATAGAAAGTTATTTTGAAGAAAGACAACATTTTTTTTTTTACTTTTTTTAAATATTTCTCCTAATGTCTGAAAACGTTAATTATAGTGTTTTAAGCAAATAGTTTTTTAATCATTTGATTATTTATTTATTTTGTCAGTTTTGAAACTTTTAATGCTTTAACTTTTTTAATAATGTAGGAAAGGATAAATACTTTATTGGTGGGGTCAATAGGTGTTGGGGGTCTATCTGTAACTACAGGCACAGGAGGTGCTGATCCCTAACGTGAATATATATATATATATATATAGTATATATATATAATATATTATATATATATATAATATATATATATTATATATATTATATATAATTATATCTATATATATATATATAATATATATATAATATATATATATTATATTTATATATATATATATACTATATATATATATATATATATATATATATTATATATATATATATGTATATATATATATAATATATATTATATATATTATATATTTTGCTTTGACTTGTTTTTATGAGGGGGTGAGGAGCTGGAAAATTTTTTACGTTTCGGATCTGATTATTGCATGGTTCAAGGCTCATCCACATCAGTGTTTCTTTTCAGAATAAAGAAGTGGACAACGTTATTAATAAGGTTTCTTAAAATTGGACCAAAAGTACATTGCGCAAAAGAACTAGAAATATGGAAAGTAGAGTAGAAATTAGGGAACGCCTCTTAAATGGCAGAAATCGTTTTATAGCTGATCCATCAACAAAATCAAAATTTAAAACAATATGTCTAACAAGATTACAAAGTAAAAAAAATAAATAGGAAGGAATGTATCTTCTAACGAGCTTTGACCATGTCAAATGTAAAAATGGATGAACCACACTCTGTCAAAAATTTAGAAATACAAGAGTTTCAAGAACTTTCCATACTTCGTAGCGCAAAGTGATCAAGGAAGGCTGTATAAAATTTGAAAGAATATCACTCGTTATATCAATAAGACAAAACTGTTCTAGAAGGAATTAAAACTTGCAGTTTTGAAGTATGGGTGAGAATGAGAATAGATTTAAATTTTAGAAGAGAGTACACGATGGTGTTCTAGAGAGTTGACGCAATTATAATGATTGGAATGGCTACGATTTTTCCTTAGGATCGTGTACTATTTCGATATGTTTAAATGTATGAAAATTATCTGATCTAGTCGGTAGAGATTAGGTTGAACAATGAGCTGGCAATAGCAAAGCGAATCTGATTAAACGCTTGGTTGGAATGCCTCCAAAGCCGCTTCTGCGGCAATCTTCCAACTTGGTTAATCGAGAAACCTTCGAACGGAAGGTCCCATCAGTGATCACCCAGGAAAAAGGTAGTAGAACATCTTAGAGGAGAAGGATTGGAAGAGTAAATTTTGAGAATAAGTGAGTGTAGAAATTGAGATAGAATGGATCCTGAAGATTGGTCCTTTTTAAGATGAAGTAGCTATTGAATTGTTGATACAACCAGTGAATAAAAGAGAAGTTATTAATGCTTGAGATACTGATCAGAACATATATCCATAGCACACATACCACATGCCAGTGAGAACTGGGAAGAAAGGAGTTAGAAAGGTTAGCACATTTACCTTAGAGACAATACGTTACTATGGTTGTGTGGGTTGGTTTGGTGTGTTGCATTTTGGGGGGGTGTGTGTTGGGGTTGTTGCTTGGTGTTGGTTTTTGTTTTGTCGGGTAGGTTTTCGTGTACTGATGTTCTCTGACGAATAGTAATTTCCTACAACTATTATTCCTAGATGCAAATTTTCTTTTAGGATGATATGAGAGTGAAGCTTTTTCGACACACAATACTTACTCATTGTCTTTTTTCACACACACACACACACACCTACACACAAACACACACACCACACTCACCTAACACAAACAACTCCTGGTTCCGGCTACGGGTTTAGCCTAAATATATTTTGTTTTTTATGCTCTGCTTTAAGTGCGTACTGGTGTAATGAATTTTCTTGTCTACTTTACCTAAATATTGTGTAAGGAGGAGCGTTCAGTAGATTTTAGATCCCTGAAATCAGGGCCATGATGGCTCCCTGATACCCTGACACCCTGATTGTGTTGATGCATATTATTCTCAGATTTTTTTCTTATCAACGTTAATTTATTAGTTATGTCTTATTTTATGATGATAAAAGATTCTTATGTTATATACCTGTACCTTTTAAAAGTGAGTATTGGTTGCAGTTGAGATTCAGATACTGGATTTGAGAAATAGTTGGTGTAATTGTATGAGAATCGTTGTCGTTCCTTTGTATTGTGAATACAAGAGCTGCGGTGAGTAAAATCGTTGTACTCCAAGATACTCCTAGTGGGTTCATATATTTGGGTATTTTCGGAGGTTTGTTGTTAATTTATATAGGGGTTTTATTTTATTATTTGGTGTAGACCAATATAGTATAATATTATATAATATATATTATAGTATAATATATATATATAATAATATAATATATATATATATATTAAAAATAAATATAATATATATACTATATATATATAATATATATATATGTTATATATAATCTTGTATATATATATATTATATATAGTATTATATATATATATATTATATATATATATATATATATACCTATATATAATATATATATATAATATATAATATATATTTATATATATGAGTAGTATTATATATATATATATATTTAAAGATAATAATATTTATTATAGTATATTAATATATGATGTCAGCGGATGTAATGTTTTTTCGCACCGCTATTGCGGATGTTTGATTTAAAATATCCGCTCATGTCGAGTACGGATGTTTGATATATATATATTATATATAGTATATATTATATAGTATATATATATATAGTATATATATTCATATATGTATATATATTAATATAGATACTGCTTAAATAAATTTCCGATTTAGTCCACAACCTACCAGTTTAATAGTAATGTTGGTGTTACCAGTTGGTGGGGCGTGGGACCCAATCTCAAATGCAGCCCTACTAAACGCTCTCTCGTCAACCTCCGCCTTAAAGAAAAGGATTTTACATGGATTTTAGTACTTTTTGCATCATAGTGATTGAAACATTCAAATAAGAAAGGTTATGTGATTGATAGAAACATTAATTTTCTGCCTTTTCTGCTTTTTCTGCTGGAGTCTGTTTCTCTTTTTCATCATATATTATTGCCCAACATTGCTAAATACTCTCTCATCTTGGAACACATAGTTGGAGGACAGCCAAGATGTTCTTTGCAATTGTTACTCAGCGTGGAAATACATTTTTAAACCTTTCCAACCAGACTGAATCAGGATTCATCATTGTCACTATAGCGTTTTTTCCTTGGTGTAGTTTTCAATCATTTGCACTACATCCTTTGGTAATATGCGTGTGTTTCTTCATCACGGAGCTGCAGGACGGTTAAAATAGTCTTATCAGTGAATCTGTTATTTGTTGTGTTTTGTTTAGCTGTTGTGTAGGGTAATTTGTTGGTGTTCTGAGATTATGTTTTTTTTTTTTTCCTATGGGTGGCGAATTATAAGACCGTTCAGAATTGAAGTTTTTTCAATTGCAACCAAAGGTGATCGATTTATACTTGTTCTATATCGTGTTAACAGTAAAAAAACTTCCTGTTATAACGGGAGGCAAATCTAAGTAAGTGTGCAATATTTAAAGTCATTAATTTCCACAGAACCAAAGCATTTTTCTATCTCTTTAGTTTTATTACATATTTCATTCTTTTTTAAACCGTCATATCATTTTCATTTGAAGATGGGTTCAAAATGCTTTTCTTAGCGTTGAGGATTTAATGGCATTACAGTCGGGAGACAGAAGCTATAAGGCGCTGATTTTTTGGTAATTTTTCAAATGGTTTCAATAGTTTAATGCAGTGTGATATGTTGTCATTTTCCACATTAATACGATGTATGGCATACAGGAAAGATTGATACGCGAAAGCCATTAAAAGCATGTTGTTGAAAAACAGATCAAAATATGAATTAAAGGAACGAGGAAGGAGAGAAAGTGGTTTGAAGTTGAAAACGGGTTTATACAGGAAAAGTGTTATGTCCTTGCATTGCTTCTTTGCACTAACCTTGGACAGGTTGTCTCAAAGGTATTAATACGTGCTATAAGGAAAGAATAGGTAGCATACACTTGGTTTATCATGAATCATGCGGCAGTGATAACATCAGGAGCTCAAGACCTGCCAGAAGCTGTGAATAGGTGGAATGAGGTACTGAAGTCAATGGGGATGAGGATAAACAGAGAGAAAAACGAAAGTTAGATGATAGCTGAAATGGGAATAAGGAATTGAGACAGTAGCAGACATAGAAAAACAAGACTTAAAGCAGAGAATACGCTTTTAGTATTGTGGTGCGGTGATCTTTAATGATCAAAGAAAGACAAGATGGCGAGTTACAAAGGGAGAATAGAAGTTCTCTCAGAATGGTGGGAAATGTTTATAGCCTGTTTTCTAAAGAAAGAGGGATAATAGCCAACATATGTTTAGAGATATTAAGAACAGTAAACATTCTGAGACCATATTGGTGTATGGAATCTAAAAATGCTGAACAAGTGATGATACGGTTACAAAAGAAGCAGAATAGGAAGCTTGCCTTGAGATGAGGGGTGGCTGTAGAATCATCTAGGGGCGTGTCGTTGAGAACAGGACATGAAGGAGTGAGCTAATGAGAAGAGGAACTGGGGAGTGGAGCCGTTTTTGGAATGCATGGAGAGTAAATAACCTGTTTAAGATGTTTGGCACGTGAAAAGAATTTCAAGAAGGGAGATTGAGGAGATGATTGGATTGGAGTTTTTCGACGAGAGAAGACCAACAGAAGGCCGAGGATGAAGATGATGCAATCGGTGGGCGGAGGCTAAATAACGAAGAGGCAAGGCTGATAGGAAGAAGTAAAGGAGAACAAATATTTGAAGACAGGAATGTTTGATAAAGAATCCTGGACGGAGTAGCACTTTACAGGCACACCCTAACAGGAATGGATGTTACATCGATATTATATATTATAATTTTATATTATCTATATATAGTATTATATATAATATATAATTATATATTATAATATATATATAGTTTTATTATAATAATATATTATAATTTGTAAATACCCCCCTGATGTATTTTCACCATGCTCGGATTCGATCCTGGACCTAGCAGATGAGCGTGCAAGTGTTTGACCACTACGCTACGACGAAACAAAAGAAGATTCCGAGAATACTTCTACTGTACAAGCAGAGCATTACTACGTATTATTCCCGCTCGCACTCGATCGTAGGGCCAAACAGGGTGCCGCGCATGGTAATAATAATACCAAGACCGGGGGTTATTATGTTAATAAGTGAATTGCAATATCCTGCAATCAAATTTGTATTTGTAAATACCCCCTGATGTAGTTGTTCCACCACGCTGGGATTCGACCTGGACCCATAGCGATGAGCGTGCAAGTGTTGACCACTCGCTATGCCAGAGACAAAAGAAGCAATCGAAGAATGCTTCTTACTGTCCCAAATCAGAGCTAACTACGTATTATTCGCTTCGCACTCGACGTAGGGGCCAATCAAGGGTGGAGCGGAATAATGTATTATATAATAATATAATCTATATATAATATATAATATATATATATATATATAATTATATAATATATATATATATATATAATATATAAATATATATAAATATATAATATATATATTATATAATATATTATATAATATATATATTATATATAATATACTATATATATATATATATATAATATAATATACCTCACAACCCTCAATACAACACCATATGAATATATAATATAATACTAATAAACCCGTTATTAGTATAGTATGATTCAGGGATGTAAATTTTTTTTTCATATTTATATAAGATCGCGAAGAAACCATTCCAATTTTTCTTTTTCCTTTTTCTAATTTTTTATGGTTTCAATAACCTATTAACGGTACTCATTCCCTTGATTCTGATAAAGAGATTTGGCATCGCAGATTTGGTCATTTAAATATTGAAGATTTAAAAACAAAAAGTTTTTGGCTAGTTTTATCTTGTATTTTTGGTCGGTTTGGTTTTAATTGTGCCAAATGGTTTTTTTTTCAACTGGATACGAATATAAAGATAGAGAGAAACGCCTTTTTCTCAAAATAACCTTCCAATTTAGATTAAAGTTAACTAAAATAGATATTAAACTTGTTTTAAAGGGATGTAGCCTTGGGGGAAACGCATTCAGTAACTGTTCTATAGGCGAGTTACATATAATAAGAATTCCATTCTTGGCCGAATTTTTTTTTTTTTCTCCGCTTCTAATATGCACATTCTTTTAAATGCCATTTGTCGGGAACAGGTCGGCTTCTAATTTGATGTGCCTGCATGGTTCTGAGTATTGTTTTACTAAATTTGTTGGAATTGTAGGCCTCTGGCATATATATATATTATATATAAAATATATACATATAATATATATATCATATAGATATATATATATAATATATATATATATTAGAAATATAAATTAAAATTATATAAAAAAAAAATTAAATATGATAAATATATATTATAATATATATATTTAAGGTAATATATAATAGTATAATATATATATATATTATATAATATATATATTATATATATAATATTATATATATATATATACTATATAAATATATGTATATATTATATTAATATATATATATTTATATATATAATATATATTATATATATATATATATATATTATATATATATATATATTAATATATATATATAACAATACCTTAATGCGTCAATATAAATGTTTAAAAGAAAGGTTATATTTTGTGTGTCTGAAAAAGGGATGTAACTGCCCAGTGTCTGCAATCTTGATCTTTTTGGAAGTGAGTAGACGTCAAGTTGATTTGCAATTTCTTCTTTGCAAATACTTTGCTTTTTTTTCATTCCAAACTTACCTCAAAATTGAACTGCATTGCTGTCTGAATAATCGTCGAACCTGTCAACTACCTGAACAATAACGCTAATGGTATTTTTACGCTGGTTTTACCTGCCGGATTTTGTAAGTACTTGTGTTTAAGTCTGTAAAGAAATTAATTATTGTTTTATCTTAGCCCTGAAACTGTTATTTGAGAAATTTTTTCTGTTTCACACACACACACACACACACACACACACACCACCACACACACATTATATATATATTATATTGATAATATATATATATTATATATTATATATATATATATAAATATATAATATATATATATAATATATATATATATATATTGATATTATATATATATATATATATATAATATATATATTATATAAATATATATATAATATTAAAATATTATATATTATATATATATATTATATAAGTAATAATAAATATTATTATATAATATATATATATATACATATATTAAATAATACTAAATATATATATATATATATATAAATATATATATATATATATATATATATATGATATATATAATATAAAAAATATTATAATATTATATATATATATATAATATAATTATATATATATAATATTATTAGTATTATTTATAATTATTATATATATTATATAAATATAAAAAAATATTTATATATTAATATATATATATTATACTATATATAATATATTATATAAATATATAATATATATATATATATATTATATATATAATATTATTATATATATATAATATATATATTATACTATATATATATATTATATATTATGATATATATATTATATATATAAGGGATATAGTATTAAAGTGTAAATATTCAATGGGTAGGAAATCCTGGAAATCCTGGAATCTTGGAAGGATTCCAGGAACCTGGAAAGTCCTTTCCGTTTCCAGGAACGTGGAAAACTGGAAAGTACTAATTGAAAATTTAGTAATTCCAGGGATTTCCTGGAATGGGGTGTTTGTTCCAGGATCACAGGAACTGGAATCTGGAACTGAAATAATAATATATAAATATATATAATAATAATATATAATAATAATATATATATATATATTATATATATATAATAATCATAATATATAATATATATTATTATCCTATATTATATATATATATATATATATATTAATATATATAGTCAGCTTAGAGAATTATGTAACTTGCATAGAGGACTCCGTTCATGCAAGAGAAGAATATCAGCACACGTACACGTCGACACGCCCCGCGCCCCCGCGTATATATATATGTATATATATATATAAAAGATATTATATATATATATATAGTATATATATATATATATATTATATATATTATTATATATATCTAAATATTATGCGTATACCTAAGTAGCGCGGCGCACGCATGTATGTTCTCCGCGGGCGTCTTTTCGCTGCCGGTCATCCCTCGCGATAGACCGTCAAACAGCAGCAGCAAGAACATCTTCACTGACCAAGTGCAGGCATTCGACTAAATAAAATGAGGGGAAATAGAGGGGGAGAAGAAGAAGGAAGGGAGAGAGAGGGGCAGGCGTGTGAGAAGGGTTGAAATTTCGAAAAAAGAATTTTAATGTAATCGTTTAAGGCCTAAAGGTGTAAATGTATCAGCTGGCCAATTTATAACGTAAAATTTATGACTTTTTTAAAAGAGAAGGGAGATTTCAATTCCTTTGCTATTGAATCCTCACTCAACTTGACAGGGTTAAAAATTTAATGACTTTTTTAAGAAGGGGAGAATTAATTTCCTTTGTATTGAACCCTCACTTCAAATTTACAGTCTATAAAATCAAATTGATTTTTTGTAAGAAATGGGAGATTTTAATTCTTTGTATTGAACCCTCATTCACTTGAACAGGTTAAAAATTTATGTTATTGCTGAAGTTACAAAGCTTAAGATGACAAAAGAAACTGAAATACATTTTGTTTAAAAATAATTTAGGTTTCGAATGACAGGTTTAAAATTAATGTTTTAGGGGAATGAAAATAGCAAATGCAGGTTTATCCTTTGTGTTTAAAGAAAGAAAGAGGCAATCAATTTTTCATGACATATTTCTTTTAAGGGGAAAAAATGTTTAAGAGAAACATTTTCTATTTTATTATTATTATTATTATTATTATTATTATTATTATTATTATTATTATTATTATTATTATTATTATTATTATTATTATTATTATTATTATTATTATTATTATTATTATTATTATTTATTTTCTTCCTATTATATATATATATATATACATGTTTAGAAAATACGTTCATACAAGGTAGAATATACACGCATACACACACAGCATACACGAACACGTCACTTACATACACGCACACCACACACACACACACACAGCACACACACACACAATCCACAACACACACACGGTTGCCACATCACACATCACATCTTTTATATATATAGACGCATATAGTACTTACATGCCTGGAAAGATACAATCATACACGCGGGCGCGCGCACATACATACGTATGTAAATTTTTTCGTCGTTGCGCCGGTGTCGGTACCGCTGCCTCAGCCTCTGTCGGAGTTGGTGTTGCCGTACGTCCTCTCAGTCCTGTCTCTTGCCTTCAAGTGATTTTAAAATATTGAACCGAGAGGGAGAGAACGGGTAAAGAGGGATAGAAGTGGTGGGAAATAGAAGAAGGGTTGTAGGGGGTTGAGACAAAGAAAGAAAATCTATTATAGCTTAAGCTTAAGGTGTAAGGTAATCCTCCAATTATATACGTTTATACATAGGGTGTTTGAACAAGCACCAGATGTTCTTGTAATTGACACCCAGTTCTTTGTTCTTGCACTAACAAGAATACAGTTCAACACCTGTTGACTATCGAAGTTGCAAGAAACACATACATCAATACATACATACATACATATACAGTACATATCAACATTATAAGAATCCCTTCTTAATGAATAAATCATAACTATAGTATATATATATATACTATGTATATAATAATATAATATATATATATATATATATACATATATATATATATAATATTATTATAGTATAATAATATCTATATATTATATATATATATATAATATAAATATATATATTATATAATATATATATATCAAGTCAATTGCCGACATGTCGGAATTCCTAAGGTCGTTCATATTTAATATATACATTTCGCTTTCTAAATTTGTTAAGTTCTATATTACTTATTTATTTTAGTTTTATTTATTTTTATTTAAAAAGAATCTATATATTTTTATAACAAAACTTTTTATTTATTTTTGTTTTGGTTTTCTTCAATTCTATTAATCTAAAAAATTATTCTTTTTTCATGTTTTAACGTAAAAAAATTGCATTTTTTACATACCCTAAAGCATACATAATCAGTAAATCAGTAAATCTGGAGTAAATCAGTAGATCCAAACCTGCCCTTCCATCCTCATATCTCTTGTACTGTGATGGCTAGTTGATTCTATGATCTAGTTGATTCAAGTCATTTATTTTATATAATCATATCTCAAAAACTTTTATTTATTTTGTTTATAACTTTGAAAAAACTTTGCATTTTACATACCTCCATGAAGCAGTAAATCAGTAAATCAGTAAATCACAGACTGCCCTCGCTACTACTATGATCCTATTGATCTACTTGATCTTTGGAGTCTATTGATGCTATTTGATGCTATGAATCTACTTTGATTTCAAGTCCCATATTTTCTATTCAAATTGGTTTATGTTTTTACATACTCTATAAAGCAGTAAATCAGTAAATCAAGTAAATCAAGACTGCTTCCAGCCACCCTCACTGCCCACATCATCCATGATCTATTATCTATTGATCTATTGATCTAATTGATTCAAGTTTCTTTCTCTTTTAGTATAATAAATAAGTTCTTTGGAATAAAGCGGAAAAAGAAAAACAAGTTTGTATTCTTAAATAAGCGTTATTCACATATAGTGCATGACCTTATCCTTGTTCATTATTGTGTTGGGTTGTCTACCTGTATTGGAACGTTGGTAAATTTATCGTTCCGCGCTCCTGCTACAGTGGTCTTTGTGGCGTTCCTACAGCTGCGTGGAAAACCTTTCTTTTATTTAAATATTTAAAAGGTTAGATGATTGATTCGCAAACAAAAGCTGTTAAAATCAGATGGTGCTACAGTGTTTACCCAAGAAGAGTTTAATGATTACAAAGATGTAATTCAATTTTCACGAAGGATTATATGATATAAAAGCTCGTTCCTAAATGTTTACTGGCATAATATAATCCTTGACGATTTGATGCATAAAATGAATGAGGATATAGCAGAAACCTTTACAGGTTACTCTCATCATTTAAACGTGCTACTGTATTTTTTAATACCTCAGAATATTCTTTCATCAAATAAGTATATTGGTTGCGTGAATGTGTTTTAGAATACACAAGTATTTAATCCTGTTTTGGGCAAAGAAGAGATATGAGCCAAGTCAATGTTGTGGCCACACAAATGTTCCCCTACTTCACCGTAAAGAGCTTCCTAAAAGAGTTATAAACGAAGTACATCTATACTCCACGGTTATTTCTCTGCGAGCTTCACCCCAAGAACACACACAGAGTGTGCTGCGTACAAATATCCTACCTAACGAGGTTGAGACAGTATACATAGCCTGAACGTAAATGAGTATCTACTTGCAAATGTTATTTACCTCTATGAGAAAATTTAAAAATTGAAAACCTTCTGAAAACGTAAACGATCTGTGAAGTCATGAAAAAATTTGTTCAATGTATGCTGAAGTAATGTCTAAATCTATAAAAGGAAATGTTCTTTAAACAGCGCCTCAGAAGGTAATGCTGCGTCGTCATAGAAAGCATCATTAAAAAACTTGCTGGTAAAACGTAAGAAAGCTTAAAAATAAAAAGAAGCCATTACAAAAAGGAGGAGGTGTGTTCCTACCTTTATTCTTTTTCAGCCATAGCGAGCCTTTGATAACCCAAGTGGCCTGCTCCATGATGAAGAAGGTTATGTTTTTTACCTACGGCGATTAATGACGAAGAGAAATAATAATACAGGAACGCCTACCTCTACCAACAGCATCACACAACAAAACACAAACAGCAACCAAACAACAACCACAGACAACAACACAACAGACAACAACAACAAAGCAACAACAATCACCATCATACCTCGAACTGCCTCGGACAATGTATACCCTTATCAACAGTTGCTCCAGCAGCATACCTTTGAAGTTTCATATGATGCCGCAATTCGGCAATAAATAGTTTTCTGTTAAAAACTGCAAATTCATATATTAAACTCTGTATGTGCATTCCATTGAAAATAGTAATCCTATAGCTCATGAAATGCTGATAGCAAATTATGTAGGTCAAAATGTTGTATGTAAATTCACCTAAGGAAGATTCAGCCTAACACCAAAGAGTACTTAAGATTGTGAAGTCGAAAAGGAGAAGATAATTTTAAACATATAATCTCAACGGTAAAGCTTACCAATGAGGAATATGAAAACGGTTTCAGCTCTATATAAGTATTTTAAAAGATCAATGCTTCTTGGATATGAACTCGGGTTCAGTATCATTGATTGACTGGAGAAAACATAGTGCCGATCGATATATTGTTTGGATCTTGATGCATCTGATCTCTCACGTGATTTGGAAGTAAGGCCTCCTTTTGGCAGGAATGGAACAGGGATATCAAAACAAGAACTCAAACTATTAATATTCGCCGAGATAATTTTAAATCCAGAATAAACAAAGATCTAACGGAACTGGATAAATATTCCATGACTCCTAGACCAGATGCTGAGTCCCGCTGTACTTCTGTTGCATCGGATAGATAAAGTATGAAACGTAGACAGTACATTATTCTGTCTAAAGTGCAGGAACGAGTAATAAAAAAACCGATTGCTTCGCGTTCAAAATGTGATTGTTCCTAATTTTGTTAGTTGTATCTTTTTATATGCATTTGATATTATGTTTTCGTAATTTTAGACTTGTAATTTAATATAGTTAATTATTATTATTGAAATTAAAAATTAAATATTTCATAAAGACATTCGGTTTTCATAACATTAATAATTCGAATTAATGTTTTTTCATTTATAAATTGTCGATTTGGTGAGTCATGAGGCTAAGGACGGCGGGTCGATAAATATTTACTTTGTAGTGTGAAACAGCCCCTACATGTTAATGGGGCTTTTCAAGGTTTCGCTTCAAAGTTTCCCTTCATATTTAAATAAAATAAGACTGAAAAAATTATTTCTAGAAGGTGAGGATTGCTTTTACTCTAACAATAAACCTATACGGTAAAAAATTTCCTCAACGAAAAACTATAGCCCCTCACTTAGATAATGTATGGCAACCTTTGATTTTAACTGAAAATAAAAATATAAAGTTCACACTATGAAAGGGTAATCATATACAATTCTTTTTGTGATAGATGGTATATCCAGTACTTATGGTTAAAGGCTTTAAAAGGTAAAAAGTCAAAGACTGTAGCTGCAGCAGTCAGAGAATTATAAATGAGGATAATTAATTCTCGAATGATTTGTCATCAGATATTGACCTATCTTCTTAAGCTTGGTTGATTGTTCAAAAATAGTTAAGAGCAACTCCAATTAGTTTTTTATATCATAGATACTCGGTATTAAGCCCACAACTACAGGTTCAGACTGTTTTTCTTTACACCATCCTAAATCATCCGACACTAAACTGAAAATTACATTTAATATATTGTTCGATATACCTGTCAAGACCCTGGCTTACTTTCCCTATAATTAGGTCTTATCATATGAACATATTAAGAAGACCCCTCTGTAGAGATGTGAATTTAACAATAACCTTCTGTACTAGCAGTTGCCTCTGTTCGCCAAATTAAATAGATAACTACAGGCATTAAATAGGTAGATATGTGAGAGCTGTCCCTAGGTCAAGATGAAAAATTTGCAGAAAAGGGTATTGGATGCAGGATGGTCAAGAGAAGGTTTTTAAAGTAGTATACAATATCTATAGAAGAATTTCCCGAGAGATTGGGTTTATAAATTTATACTTTTTGTGCTCTAGCTGGTCGTACTTCTTAAATAAAAGGACACTGGTTCTATATTTAACAAGAAAATATCAGAA
Source organism: Trachelipus rathkii (assembly GCA_015478945.1). NCBI lineage: Eukaryota > Metazoa > Arthropoda > Malacostraca > Isopoda > Trachelipodidae > Trachelipus > Trachelipus rathkii. The sequence continues at coordinate 44,530 of JABUQX010033371.1, forward strand.
AATATCGGTTTGATCCTAAGAGTTCCAATATGTTAAAATAGAAAAAATATTTATATCTAAAAGAAAAGGTAAAAATAAGCAGTATCTTGTCAATATGGGTTAGGTACATACTGTCGAAGTTTAGATAAGTTAATATTAGATGCTAGTGATATTAAGAAATTCATTGATCAGTTACTTTGGTGAACATGGAGAGTGAGAACATTTTCTATTTACTTCTGCAATTCATCGGCTTCTATGTATCTTTAAGTCCTGAAAAAAAATAATATCGACTATACAACCCAATTATTGAACCCTATAATTTTTGATCGAGAAATTATGAAGCAGGATTAAGTGAAATAATTCTTGACTGACGCCGATATAGAGAATATGCCTGTTTCATATTTGGCTTTTACGATATTATTAAGAAGTGTTGAGAATGTTAAGAATGTATTAAAAAAGTAAGCTAGTAGTGCGACCATCAATTAACGTATGGCAAGAAATTGAATATTTCTTTGAAATTATTTAATTAAACTAATGTCCTATAAGTCGATTATCTGATTGTGTCATTTAGACTTAAATGCAAAAAATTTGAAGAAAAGTGAATTATTAAAGATTTATGTGTTTTTGTTAATAATACCCGTTAACGTAAGATAAGGTGGTTAATGCACATTAAAATCTCATGAGGATGTGAACCTGAAATATATAAGTTTATTTATTTTTCCGCCTTTCAGGTTTGGTTTCGGTAATGGTTTTGTTACTTTTTTTCGTCATAGTATTTATTGCAATTAATATCGCGATGATAATTATAACCATTCTCCTATAATAGGCTCTAATGCATTATTATACCAACGATGGAAGATATGTTCATCAAAAAAGACTCACCTGTGACTTATCCATTTTTGTTATGTTTTGCCTACTAAGTATGTTTCAAGATTCCTGGTATGGCTAATGTTTTATCGACAAGATATTGTGAACTTTTCAGTATGGTAGGGCTAATATAAGCCTCTGTTGTTTTAATTGATGTAGTTTTCATTTCCTAAGGTCGTAAAGTCTAAGCTTTTCCTATATTTTCCGTATTTATCTTACTCGTGTAGTTATAGACCATGCTTGGTTTCTGTTTTCTGCTGTTTTATATATTTAGAGATCGTTTCCCCTGAAGGCAAATCCATTTACCTCATCACAATGGGCACATTTGCCAGTGGTGTATTTAAGATCATCAATAAGAAAGTAAGCCCGGTAAATAATTATATAATATTGGAAAGAGGAAAGTCTTTCGGGGGTTCAAGATGCATGAGGGTTATGGTTTAAGTGGTATTTTTTGTCTTCTGTTATTTCGTAGAGTCTATTTTTTTCCCTTCTGTTTAAATCGATGAGGTATAATTTAACTGTTCGTCTATAAAATTAGCACCCGAACGGGAAAGAACACCATCCAGTGAATTATGGGGGGTGTCGACCTTCGTAGTGCTGTAAAACGTCTACTAGCCGATGTTTCAGATGAAATTGTTAGAGATTTAAATTCAAAAATACGACGTTAAAGATGACTGGTCAATGTTGTAGGTGGTCGCTAAACAACCATTAAAGAGGAATAAAGACCATCAAGAGAAAAAAGTGTATTGAGTGTTTCCTCTCTCTAATATCAGTGATAGTGGTACTTTTTTAACATAAAATAATAATACTCTGCATCTATTCGGTATATAAGGAATTTTAAACATACCTTCTCCTCATTAGTACGTCAGCGATTGTATAAGCAAGATGCCATTTCCTCCATGCCCTCCAGCCCGACTTGTTTATAGAGCGAATTGGATCTCGTTTTCTGTGAATCCTACACAATTCAGTGGTTGAAGTGAATGCCAATTTTATTAGTATTTAACCCCCGTTCACTGCGCATCACAAATACATTGGTTTGATGTACCTCGATTCAAACTTCTGGCACTTCTGCACCAGTATCTGATCCTCGATATGTGTTTTTAATAATCTGAAGACTAAGTTTAGTAAAGACGAGATGGCTTCCAATCTCTCAGTACGACCACATAGTATGCCACCGAGACAAATTTCACTGTTATCATATTTGTTTCAATCAATTTGGGTTTTTAAATGAAACATCCTCTATGGTAGCATCCAGCGCTGCAAGTTACCTCTTTATCGATGGTTAATTTGCGACTTTTGCTAAATTTATTTCAGATGATGCTCGTTTCTGAAAATGATGTGGATACTACAATTTAAAGGATGTAGAGAAACATAGGGACAATGCTGTTTTAAATCTAAAAATAACACTTACGAATATTATGGACATGTAAACGGTGATATATATTCTCTCAGGAAAGACCTATTAGAGGTCCATCAGTGGACATGACACCGCATTCAGGTAACTAAGATCATATTGCTCCTCAATTTGTCGCTTAATGTTTGCAAAGCAACGCTAACAGGCCACAGAGCATACCATGCTTCCTACAAGCTATTTCAAAATTACTGGATGCTTATCTTCTATGTACGTACAAGTAAATTGTATCTCGCCTTAAACATATGGAGAATTAGAGAATCTCCTTTTGACTGATAACAGCAAAATATCCAATCAAGTAGAATTGAGACTTAAAATTTTTTAAGACTTACCCAAGGATTATCAAGTCATAATATACCTAAGGCAACGTTCATGGCAAGCTTACCTCATGAAGGTAATAATACGGAATTGTAAGAACACGATGCCTATGTCTGGAAACTATGGATCCTCCTTTTAAATTTAGCACATTTGGTCTTAGAGGTACAAGTTTGCGATGTGAATGTCAATCATGACGTCGTGATTATGAGATGAATACGAAGGCTCAACTTCCAATGTTTCGCGCTATTTTACGATTTATTTTGCAAATACTGATCCTGCAGCGATAACGGTAAAAATCACGGTGTTTGATCTCAAAGACTTTATGCTGAAAACAGTTAAATTTATATCCTACGATCTCACAGAATGATCTTTCAGCTTGGTAATCGCTTAATCATCTTTAATATCGCTAAGAAAAAGGCAACGATTAGGGTTTATAGTCTCAAGTTTGGACAAAGTTTGAAATCCCAAATCTCAGTTCTGGTGTATTTGGAACATCCTCAAATCATCGAGATTGAAAGAGTACGAAATATAATCTTAATTATTAACGATGAATGAAGAAGAAAATAGTAATGCCTTTATGAAACGAAAGAAAGATTTTTAGGTGTAATTCGCCTGAATGAACTTAGCCTCTGGTGAAATTGGATACCGGACTCTGGACTTATCTTCAACAATTTCTCCTCTGGATGTTTCGAACAAATTGGTCCACCTGGATAGCCGTGTAAATAAAATCAAAATAATGTTGTTATATTTCCTCGACTCTCTGCATTTTAGATTTTTATGTTTTAGTAATCATCTTATGTACAATCTTTTTTAAAATATAATCAATTGTTCAATAGTTAAGACCTTTTGTTTCCTGTACGAATACCTAATCAGATTCTAATTTATGTGTGTTATACTGTATTTATTTCATTAAGTTTTAATAATTTCTTTTAGTATAACTTGTAATATTATGTTTGATTGCCAAAATTTACTATGTAAATCGATTAGTAGTCCTGCACTTACTTTATAAACGGCTTTAAAATAAAAACTTGTTTTCTTTTTCCCCGCTTTTATCCAAAGAACTTATTTATTATACTAAAGAGAAAGAAAAACATGAATCAATTAGATCAATAGATCAATAGATCATGGGAGGGTAGGAGGGTGGGCTGGAAGGCAGTTTGATGTTACGTTTACTGATTTACCTGCTTTAGAGTATCGGTAAAACATAACAATTTTAATAGAAAATATGACTTTGAATCAATAGATTCAATAGATCAATAGATCAAATAGATCAATCGGTGGGTATTGAGGGTATGGAGGGCAGTTGATTTACTGATTTACTGATTACTGCTTTAGGTATGTAAAAAGTGCAATTTTTTTTTTCAAGTTATAAGACAAAATATAATAAAGTTTTGAGATATCGTTATATCAATAAATGACTTTGAATCAATAGATCAATAGATCATAGATAGGAAGGGTCCAATAGATCATTAGAACAATAGATCATGGAATGGAATGGAGGGCAGTTTGATTTTACTGATTTAGCTGATTTACTGATTTACTGATTTACTGATTTAGCTTATGTAAAAATTACTTGATTACTGATTTAGGTATGTAAAGAATGCAAATTTTTTACGTTATAGAACATGAAAAAAATAATTGTTTTAGTAAAAACAAAATGTTTGAAAAATAACAAACAAAAATAAATAAAAGTTTTTAAAATATATAGATTCTTTTTAATAAAAAAATTAAAATAACTAAAACAAATAAGTATATAAATACTTCAGTTTAAAAGCGATGTATATATATTAAATATGAACGACCTTAGAAATTCCAAGACATGTCGGCAATATATTTTTGATATATATAATATATATTATATATATATATATATATATTATATATATATAATTATAATATATTATATATATATATATATATATATTATATATATATATATATATAATATTATTAATATAATATATATAGTTAGTTAAGTTTAGTTAGTTATGAGAGAGAGTATTCTTTATAATGTTAATGTATTGTATGCTAATGTGTATGCATGTATGTATTTATGTATGTGGTTGCTTCAACTTCGTGTAACGGTGTTGAACTGTATTCTTGTTAGTGCATGAACAAAGAACTGGTGTCAATTACAAGAAACATCTGGTGCTTTGTTCAACTTACCCTATGTATAAACGTTATAATTGGCAGCTGATACCTTACACCTTTAGGCTTAAGCTATAATTATATTTTCTTTCTTGTTTCATCCCCCTCTACACCCTCCTTCTATTTCCCACCCTTCTATCCCCTCTCTTTACCGCCTTGCTCTCCCCTCTCTACATATATCTTTAAAATCAGTTGAAGGCTTAAGCGACAGGACTGAGAGACGTTAACGCACACCAACTCCACAGAGGGCTGAAGGCAAGCGGTACTGACCACCGGCACAACGGACGAAAAAATTTACATACGTTAATGATGCGCGGCCGCCCGCGTGTGATGATTGTATCTTTCGCAGGCAAAATGTAACGTAATGATATGGCGTCCTATATATATCAAAAGTGTTGTGTGTGCGTGTGCGTGTGTGTGTTGTGTGCTGTGTGTTGCGTGTGCTTGTGGTAAGGTGTAACTGTGTGCGTATGCGTGTGGGTGATTGCGTGTATATTCTACTTGTATGAAACGTATTTCAAACATGTATATATAATATATATATATATAATATAGAAGAAAAAATAATAATAATTAATTAATAATAATAATACATAATATATAATATATAATAATTAATCAATAAAATAAATATATAAAAAATATAATAAATAATAATAATAATAATAATAAAAAATATGAAATGTCTCTTAAATCCATTTTTCTTCCCTTAACAAGAAATGATCCATGAATAAATTGATTCCCTCTTTTCTTCTTTAACACAAAAAACCTGCATTGCTATTTTTCATTCCCAAAACATGAATTTTAGAACCTGTCATCGAAAACCTAATTTAATGTTTAAACAAAAATGTATTCGTTTCTTTGCAATTTCGCTTTGGTACTTCAGCCATCACTTATTCAAACTTCCCTACGCAATGTGTTTAATTTTACGTCATACAATTTTTAGAAACCTGTCAATTGAGTGAGGGTTCAATTACAAAGTAATAAATCTCCCTCTACAAAAGTTCATAAAATTTTTAAACTGTCAAGTTGAAGTGAGGGTCCAATACAAAGGAATTAAATCTCCCCTCTTAAAAAAAGTCATAATTTTTTTATAAAGTCAAGTTGAAGTGAGGGTTCAATACAAGGAATTAAATCTCCCCTTCTTAAAAAAGTCATAGAAGTTGTTGACCGTTATATATTGGCAGCTGATACCTTACACCTTTAGGCTTAAACGATAAATAGATTTTCTTCTCTGGTTCAACCCCTTTCTACAACCGCTCGCCCTCTCTCTCCCTCCCTTCCTCTCCCCTCTATTTTCCCCTCATTTTTATTTAGTCGAATGCCTGCACCTTGGTCAGTGAAGATGTTCTGCTGCTGCTGTTTTGACGGTCTCTCGCGAGGGGCGGACCGGCGCGAAAAGACGCCGCGGAAACATACATGCGTGCGCGCGCATACTTACGTATACGCGTATTATATATATATTAGTATATATATATTATATTATAGTATATATATATATATATATTATATATAAATATATATAATATAGTAATATATTATTATTAAATATATATAGTATATATAATATATATATATAATATAGTACTACGCGGTGGTGCGGGGCGGGGGTGCGGGGCGTGTGCGTTACGTGTGCGTGTATTCTTTCTGCCATGAACGGATTCTCTAAGCTGTACATATTCCTCTAAGCAATGTACAATATATATTATTAATATATATATTATATATATATATAATATATATATTAATATATATATATATAGTATATATTTAAAAAATATAATATAATAATTAATATAATATATATTATATAAATATTATATATATATATTATTCCAGTTCAGGAATCCAGTCCTGATCCTGGAAACAGACACCCCATTTCGAAAATCCTGGGAATTAACTAAATTTTCAAATTAGTGACTTTCCAGTTTTCCAGTTTCTGGGAAACGGAAAGGGACTTTTCCAGAATCCGCTGAATCCTTCTCAGATTCCAGGATTTCCAGATTTCCATACCCTTGAATATAACACTCTCATCATCCATTATAATTAAAGATTAAGGATAAAGTATATATATAGATATATGTGCTATATATAGTATAATAATATAATATATTAAAATATATATACTATTATATATATAGTATAATATATATATATATATACTATATCTATATGTAATATAATTATACATTATATATATATATATGTAATATTATCTAAATATATATATAATAATATATATATATATATATATATATATTATATAATATATATATATATATATATATATATATATATAATATATATATATATAGTTATTATTATATATAGTATATAATCCATTATAATTAAAGATTAAGTACTAAATATAATATGATTATATATTTATATATGAGTGTGTTTGTGTTTTTTCCACACAATTCTGATTAAAAATAAATTATTAGAATGGCGAAAATGCACATCCTTTTAAAAAAAAATATTAAAAATCTTTTAACCATTAATATTAAAAAAAAATAATGTTTTTTTATTATATGTATAAGAAACACGCATTGAAAACTAACAATTAATAATTTATTAAATATTTTTAAAGGACTTAACACTGCTTACAAACATTTTTAATACATAACCTATAATGTGAATACATTTTTATTTAGCAGTTTTGCATGTTTCTAGTACAGGTTTGAAAAATCAAAAAATTTTAATGTCCATTCCGTGATTTCTGATCTTACCTTTAAAGCAATTCGCTAACGAGTACAATCCGGACACATGAAGAGGATCTTGATTAGGCTGAAGAGTAAAAGATTTGATAACATTGATAGAATTATCTGGAGGTCTCTCTATAACTTGCAAGTTATTGCCATCTTTCCTAAGGTATATTCTATTCCACCCAACCTTCATTTTATCCAATGGTAAGTCTATCTCACCAGTATCTTTGCTGGAGCTTGGATGCCTTAGGACCAAATTTGTTGAAAATAATTTTATTAAAAGATGATTTAGCTTCTCTCCGCTATTGATCCAGTTATGTGGAATGTAGAAATCGATTTGAGGGGTTATGTCGAATGAGAAGGGAGCTCCTGATTCTTCGTATAAACATTCTGAAACATTGAAATTAGAGTCATATATATATATATATATATATATATATATATATAAATATATATATTAAATATATATTATATATATATATATATATATATATAATATAATATATATTGTATATAAATATATATATAAAATATATATATATATATATATATATATATATATATATATATATATATATATATATATATATATATATATATATATATATATATATATATATATATATATATATATATAATTTATTTATATATTATATATATATATAATATATAAATATAATAATTAAATACTAATATATATATTAAAATATATATTAATAATAGTATATATATATTATAATAAATATATATATATATAATATAATATAAATATATATATAATATATAGTATTATATATATATATATATATATATATGCTCGTATATATAAACAATCTTGAAAACTCTTAGAGTAAAAATAAATTAATAAATAATATATATATATATATATAATATATATCGATATATATATATACTATATATTATATAATAGTATATATATATATATAATATATATATATATTATATATTATATATTATATAGTATTATATATATTCACAGCATGAATATATGTTCCTTACTGTACTAACTATTCTATATCTTCGAATGTATAACCATTCTGCCGTCTTTGATTTTCTCAGAAATCCCTACTAGGGGATTCGGTACTTTTAATGCTTAAGACAGCCAGTGGTATTCCAGTTCTCAAAAGTCATGTCTCTCCCAAAACATGCCTTGAATAGATGAGTTCGTTCCCTATTGCTATTGTCCTCACATATAAATTCAAAATACTCAACCTTGTTTGTAACTTCTAATCCTTACTTTATATTGTTAAAACTTTTTCATCATATGAGTTCCACTGATCACGTTTTTAACTGTATCCTGATCTAGCATTCAACGAATAAACGGGTTTGACACATTGGTGTTGCTAACAGTTCGGACTTGCTGTCGTGCTATTATGATTCCATTCAAATGACTATCTTCGGGTGGGTGTGGGTTTTCTCGAATGTTACAGAACGCATTGATGTTGCACACGTCTAACATGGAGGTGTATGTTCCATTTGGCCTCTCTTCAACTAAGTCTCATAAACCTTGTTTCCAATCGGCTTTTTCTTTGTTATTCATCAAAGGGACACCCCCTTAATTAATGAGTCACCATCATCATATTTTCAGAAACATCATGCTACTTACCTGAATTTTTTCTCAGCGATGGCATAAACCTATTCTCAGTGCACAAAAACAATCTTTTCCTCCTAAAAAAATACAAAAATCTTACAGTTTTCTCTTTCTCCGCTCTCTTTTTGGCATTTTAACAAATAATAGTCAACTCTAATTTAACCAGCTTCCCCTTTCATCTCTTATTTCCTTTTATTTTCTCTCTATTATCTTCACCATTGGCTGTGCAAGTTCTTCTGCAAAGCTGAAATTTTCTCAGCGGTTTTCTCATTCCACTTTAAACAATTCTATGCATATCCTACATGCTTGATACCTCTCTCCCTCTAATATTTATGCTAACATATTAATTTTTGTTATAGACGAGTGATTCTGTTCTCTTCTCGTCTCTTCTCATCCTTCTCTCTCGTCTCTCTCTCTCTCTCTCTCATCTCTCTCTCTCTCTGAGTCTCTCCTCTCTCTCACCTCTCTCACACACTTCGCTCTTCAATCTCCTTCTCTCTCTCTCTCCTCTCTCTCTCTCTCCTCTCTCTCTCTCTCTCCTCTCTCCTCTTCTCTCTTCTTCGTCTCGTTCTCTCTCTCTCTCTCTCCTCTCCATCTCTCTCTCCCCTGTCTCCCGCTCTCTCCTTCTCATCTCTCTCTCTCTGAGCTTGATGACTTAGAATGGCGTCGTAATGGACGATATACTCCTATGGTCTTAAAACTGGTCTTTCGAGCTTGCCACCCTGCCTTGGTAAACAATTTCGTCTCTGCCCATAATGCACCATGAAGCTTCGGCTTCCTGTTCATCTGAAACGTGCGTTCATCAATCTTGGGCCCAAAAAAGGTCCCCTCCCTTTTTCGACTCTCTAACTCTCGTCCTATGTCACTCATTAACTTCCTGTTCTTTCAAAGCATGTGTTTTTTTTTTATTATTATCCTTTGCAGCCTTTCGTTCGAAATTCATAACCTTCAAATCTTATTTCAGATTGAGCTGTAAAGCTTCCCGGATCTTGTCTCATGTTTTTTCGATGAATTTCAAAGTGAATCTTTCCGCAACCGCTGATATAAAAAACTAGATGAAAAACTTCGAAATTAAATTCTGACACAAAGCTTTAATACCTGAACCTCCCACTTTCGGAATCTTTTCGTTTAACCAATGTACGCTTTTTTTTTCTTATTTTTTTTTTCCGGTCTTGTCTATAAAAATGACGGATGAAACACTGGGTATCAACGCCTTGTAGTTTGTTCAATGGTAGTGTTTTTTTCGCAAAGATCTGCTCTACACATAATCTACTTTCTTTTTTCTTTCCTTCATTAATAACTTTGTAATTTCATTTCATTATATATCAGCCACGACCATGGAATTGGAATCAATAAATATTGGTTCGTAGTTTGCTAATGCCTAATGAAGGGAAGCTGTGAAACATAACACTAATCTCTTATATATTATTTGTATTTATAAAATTGAAGCAGAGAAAACACTCAGTTATTTTCAAATTATATCAATGACAAAAAATCCAGTACTTTATTTGTCCTAACTCTACATAATCTTTCCCGCACAACTCTTGCAACTATCTTGAATAGATTACACACTTACAAATTTCATATGTTCTTTATTCTTCTTTGTACTTTGTTTTCTCGTCTTCTTGTGGGAAGGGATAAATTAAAAACAAGCATTCTGATGACCTAATAGTTTTTGTCTAGTTATGGTTCTGTGAGGGCGCTTTTCAAAAACTAATTCAACTTTTCCACCTTGATATGATCTCCGTAGTAGTGGCGTTATTGCCGCGCCTTATCCTGTAGTTTTATAGCATATTTATATTTAATGCTCTCGCTGAAAGAGTTGAGCGTTGGTGCCTTTCACCTGGTATGAAGCACTCCTGCTCTTATGGTTGTTAATATTAGACAAACTCATGTTCTTGCTGCTATACGGATACTTTGTGTTTGGAACACAGTTTCAATTGTTCTTTCCTTTGTTCAATTCTCGTTGAATTGAGGTCAATCAGAACTGTTCCCTTTTTATTTTTTGCAGTTTTTGCCTTCTACGAACAAGCCTAGAACTTCTTCGCTCAACAACTCTAGTGCTCTCTATATCCCCACCTAGAACGCTATCGGGTCTTATTCCAAATTCTCAAACCCCCAATCTCATTTAGTCTAATAAATAACATGATTGCAAATCATCTAAAAACGAATTGAAAAATTTTCCCCTCTCCTTTTCTTTCTTCTCTCTCTTCTTTCTCTCTCGACGGTTCTCTCGTCTCTCTCGTCTCTCTCTCTCTCTCTCTCTCTCTCATTCTCCTCCTCTCTTCTCTCCGCTTCTCTCTCCACTCTTCGTTCCTCTCTCTCGTCTCTCTCTCTTCGAGCCATTGGAATATGGTGTTTGTTTGGAATTCCGGAAGATCGTCTGTTTGTGTTAAACAGGGGGAATTGTGTAAATTATGCAGTGCCCTGGTTAATGCCTGGTTTAAGCGTGTTTATATGTTAAATAAATGAGTATCTAGTTTGGTGTTTTATTTTCCCTTCTTGGTGAAGGGGGTTGTTGTAATATTTTATGGAGGGGGTTGCGTTGAGAGTATTTGTTGGTAAATTTGTAGCAGCCTAACCAATAATGAAAATGTCAGTATGATAATAAGATATTTTCTGCGATGTCGAATTTGTAAATTGGTGGGTTGGGTGGTGGTAATTAGAGCAGCCTGTTTGCTCTCTCTTGAGAGCTTTGTTTTTGAATTAAGATACTATCTAGTAATTTCGTAATGTGTTATACTTAGTGATAGTTAGGTGCATGGATCAGGTGAGGTGAATTATAGCAGCTTAACGCGATGGCGACGTAAGATATGCCTGTAAATAATTATTGTGAGGGACTCTTTGTCTTTGCATTTGGCAAAAAGAGTTGTTTCTCGGTTAGTGTTTTTCATTGGGCCATGACGGGCGTGTATTTTATTAATATAGGAGTTGGACCGTGGACCGGATGTTTAAGATCGGGTCTGTAATAGCTATTGATTTTTTATAGTGAAAAGCGAGGCATCGTGTTTCTTGTGGTAGATCGTCATTATAAAAGATTTAAAAATGTGTATAGAATTAAGACTCCTATGGGACTCCATAGTTACCATTTGGATTGTACTTAATCTCCTGTTCTTTCTGTACTTGTATGTACTTGAAGCGTGGCGTACTTGTATGAATCTAACTGTATACGAACAAGGTTGCCAGATTTTAGCAGGAAAAAGCGCTAAATAAAGGTCAAAACAGTTCAAGTATAAGATGTCTATATGGACTGCCCGCAACTATTTTCTTGTCATTGACTTTTATTTCTGTGTTAATACTGTTATCTATAAAGAGGTGAACCAGTTTGAAACTGTATCAATAACTTGTTAATCTTTCCTAATTGCTATATGAGCAAGTGCGGGAGGTTTTGTAGTAAGATTTGGTAAAACAACAATATAAAGGGGAGTTTGTATAATCGTTAAGTAATAGTTGATGAATTCTGAGTCCAAATATCCAATTTGTATCGCGAGAGGGGAAGAGGGAGTTTCTAAATCAAAGGATTAGCCTTTTAGATATTGTAGAGTTAATGATATACGATTCATTCGATAGCTGGCTGTTTCGATGTAGTTAGTTACTCGGTTTTAGACTGAGATATATAATATATATATTATACCTTAATCGTATTTCCATAGAAGATGGATAGTGTTGTTTGTCTAGCAGTGTTGAAAAATAGTAAAATTGGAACTGCCCTATGGCTTAAGCCTAGTTTATTTTGAGGAATAAATATTGGATATTATGTCTTTGCTTGTAGTTTTGAGATTTTGCTGGTGTTTGAGAAACCGGAATGAAATGGAGGTGCTCTTTGTGCTCTTAATTTTTTAAAGACTTTAATTGGAAGTCTAATTGATGGATTTGTAAGTAAACTAACTAGAAAATATGCGGACATAAAATACATATGTGCATTGATTTTTGGCTAGTAGAAATTTAATTGTTTGCCTTAACAGTAGGCATTCTGAGTTGGCGGTTGAGGTTGTGTTTGGCGAGTAGAAATTACATAATAGAGTGAAGTTGGGAAGGGGGGGGTTGGTGGTGTATTTGCTGGGCTGTACCCAATGGATGACCCTACCTACATTCATCGAGATCCTCCAGTGGGTCGGCGTGTTCTCGGGCCCTAGGGGGTGGATTTGGAGCGTACGGCCTTACAACTTAAGGGGAATTGAAGGAAAAAAGAGGGGGGAGATGGCGACATTTTCTTTCACCTAACATCAATTCTCGCAGATGCTGGCAGCACGCAGTATTAATCAGCATGTCACACCGCCTTAATCATCGTGGTCACGAAGAAAGTGAGAAAAAGAAGATTATGTACGCGGGGTTATTGCCAGGTGCTAATAGTTTACCCCAGTTGTTAAGCTATATATCTATTATATATATTATATATATATAATATAAATATATTATATATATAAGGTATATAAATATATATAAATATATATATATATATATATAAATTGCAAACTGATATTTGATATTCTGGTATGTTATGCGTATGTTAAGAATTGTGCCATACATCGCGGTGCGCTTTTTTTTGTAAAGACTGACTTCGTAAAACTCTATCAGTGCACTCTTTGATATATGTCGTAAAGTTAATGGGCAAGTACTGTTTTTAAGGCGATGAATTTGAAATGACTAAATAGCTTGGGGGGCTCCTCCCTGGGCGACGGCATCTAGATCGGAATAATTCCGTGAGGCCTCAGAGAAGAAGAGGTGCTTAACTGATGTGCTAGAAAAATCAAATAACGTGTATTCATTTATTGATGTAAGAAAAAATTACCCATTGATTACATGTCAATGTGCCCCATTGGCAAAAGAACAAGTTGGAATCTATTTCCATTTATCATTTCTAATAAATTAAACAATAGAAAAATCCAACTTTCACAATACCCATTATTATAGTGGCATGAGTATTCTGAATAAAATAATATATATAAATTATAATATAATAGTATATATAGTATATATATATATATATATATAGTATAACTATATATATATTATAATATATTAGTATATATTAATATATTATATTATAATATAATATATATATAAATATATGATTATTTTTGTATAGTAAGAAAAAAAACATGAATAAAATTCGAGATTTTCCCCAGAATTTAAATTAACGTATTTCAACTTTCTATTAGTTGCAACGTTTAGCAATATAATAATATATATATAATAATATTATATATAATATACTATATATATATATATATATATATTACTTATATTATATAATAATATAATGTAATATATAATAAATAATTATAGTATATATATATATATATTTTATATTAATATATTTAAATAAAAATATCATGTAATATTAAAAAATGCATAGTATTACATGTTTTAATTTAAAAGATATATCGTTTTATATATAAATAGATAAATATATATGTTAATATATATATAATTAATATATAATATATATATTATATTAAATATATGCATAATGAATATAAATAATATATATAATATATAAAATATATTATATAGATATATATATATATATATATGATATAATTCATGTATTTAGAATAAGTATGTATGTAAATGTTTTAATTTAATATTATTAATTAAATTATATGCCTACTCTATAATAATATAGCATCAGGAAATATTTTTTCTTGTAATGATATTAATATGATTATTAAATATATATTATATATAATATTATAATGGTTGTATTGACTTACTTTGGTCATGGCAATTGCTTGGATAACCAATCCAAAATAATGACACACACAAATATATTAAAACATTCTTTTTCAATTATTTTGCTTGTTGATAATAAATAATAAAATTTGAATAATTACATAAACCAATAAATAAATAAACAAAATAAAAAATAATAAAGAAGAGAAATAATAAATAATAAATAAAACGAGGAGAAGTTAAAGCAATGAAAAATAAATAATGACATTGAAATTGCAACTTAGTAAAGTTGGAAAATACAACAGAAAATATGGAATCGACGTCATCACCCATATTAATAAATATTTGTTAAAATACAATCTATTTATTATTTTTATAATTCAGAATATTTTAGTACTTTAAGTATATTAATATAATATATATGATATATATATAGTATATATAATATTAAAATACATTAATATATGGGTTTTATTAATATTATATATATATAAATATATATATTAAAAACTATATATATATATATATATATATACCATAAATATATTATTTAAA
This sequence comes from Trachelipus rathkii, assembly GCA_015478945.1. NCBI lineage: Eukaryota > Metazoa > Arthropoda > Malacostraca > Isopoda > Trachelipodidae > Trachelipus > Trachelipus rathkii. The sequence goes on from JABUQX010033371.1 coordinate 59,801, forward strand.
ATATCATATAATATAAAATAAATAAAAATAAAAAATTATATATTATATATATATTATTATTAATATGTATATTATATATATATAATATATTATAAGTATAGATATTATTATATATATAATTCAGAAAGAAAGCAAGATAATAATTTTTGTTTGATGAAAAAAAATATTCTAATTTCACGAAAATAGAAATATTCCTTACATCACTGTAATTCAACCACCACCAAATTATTGGCAATTTTATCTTGCGGATAGAACAAGTCTAATAAATAATAGATGTAAGGAAAATCTTCTTATAAACTCTATAATTAAATATAACAAATAGCTGATGCAGTGTATTAATTTATTCAACATTTAAATAAACAATTCATAAAATTGTATTCTATATAAAAGGCACACTTTGTTAATAAACACACCTGAACTTCACACACAATTATTATATTATTCAATATTATATATTTATTATTAATTTTTTATATTATATTATTATTATTATTATTATTATTATTATTATTTATATATTAATTATATATTTTATAAAATTATATATATTATTTTTATTTTATATTTATTTTATTATATTATAATTAATATTATTAATTAATATATTATAATTATTAATTTATTATTAATTATTATTATTTAATATTATTATTAATAATCATTAATTCATTATATTATTTTAGTCGACAGATAATACAACTAAAACGTTTTTAAACATTTCGCCATAAATATATGCCGAAAGAGCAACGCAATTTTAAAGATATATTTCGACAATTTCGTATAACCGTTTCCAAGGTAAAACAGGTTCTGAACCATCTTTTACTTTAGTACAGTCTCTGCGATCCTACAAAATTATACTATTGAATCTAAAGTATATATATATATAATATAATATATAATATAGATATAATATATTATATAATATATTATTATATATATATAATAATATATATATAATATAATAAATATATATATATATTAATATATAAAATAGAGCTGGGCGCGCCAATAATTATTTTTTTTAGTGCGCCTGCGCTACTATGCCTATCCGTCCGACTAGTGCGGCTAGCGCCCTATGGCCCTATATTTTTGTCACAATCACGCGGCCTTGCGCCTTGCGCCTGCGCTTCGGCCGCCCTGTGCTTTTGCAGGTTTAATATTGCAAATAACTTTATGGCGATTAAAAGCATCCTTATAAAAAAAAAACACATATTTATTAATTTTTGTATAAAAGCATTAACTACACGAAACTAAACTACAACTCCTCTTCCTCTCCATGTCCTTGGGTCTGAGTGGCCTTCCCAGGAGGTTTCAATCATACGTGCGTCGTGAAGGAAATTGAAAATTTCAAGGCCATGTAGTGTCATTTTATTGTGTAAGAACTACTGAACTAGTATTCATAAGTATATTATAGTTGG
>JABUQX010033372.1:0-2500 GCA_015478945.1 Trachelipus rathkii
GTAATAATTAATAAATAGAGTAATAAATAAATAAATAATAATGAAAAGTAATAATAATAATCATTGGAATAATAATTTATTTCATCGTCATCAACCCATTACCTTCCTCCTTACTAAAAGACCTTCATGCCACAAAAATATACCTACTCACATTTGCCACCATCAAAACCCACACTACATCACATTATCACCTCTGTCATTACTGCCAAAATTTGTATAATAATTGCAGATTTTAACGAAGTGATTCACTCACCACACACTCTAGTCAATTCTGATACATATACAATACATTCAGTTACCGATTAAAAAACACCATCCATCCTATATTCATTATTCTATGCCGATTCCTTTTATTCTTGAAAACAAGTTTATGAATATAAATAAACATAAGAATACAGATGATTCACTTAACTAATATATAATATATATAAGTTATATATCTATATATTTAATAATATATATATACTATATATATTATATATATATATATATATATATATATAGTAAAAAGATTTAGCTTGATCGGGAAAGTGGGGTCACAAATTTGGTTATCAATATTCAAAAAGGAAAGGTTCGAACAAAATGTAATGCGACTAAAAAAGTAACGGAGAAAAAAAATAACGAACTTATTTGGGAGCGGTTACGATGAGAAGAGAAAAGTAACGCAGGCCCGTTACCTCCGTTAACTTGAAAAAAACTAGTTCCAAGTTAGTAACGGATAACGAGTAAACGGATTCGTGCCCACCCTGTATATATATATATATATTATATATATATATATAATATAGTTATGATACATATAGTATATATATATAATTATATATATATATATAATTTATATAATATATAATAATATTTATATATACATATATATATATTAATATAATAGTAATATATATTATATATATAATATCAAGGCGACTCCTGCACTCGTGCTACTCGTGCTTAGCACGAGGTTGACATTTTAAAAATGATCTATTTTTGCAAATTCATAATGTACGATAATATCCTTATTTTTGCTAAAGATCTTATATAAGTCAAATTAAATACAAAATAATGGATACAAATAAATATACTGTAAAAATGGCAAAATTTGAAAAGAAAAAAGGAAAAAATAGCCGCTACTTAAATAAGGCTTTTAACAAAAACCATTAAAAAATAGGATTAACCCGTGCCCAAAGCAATTGGCGGATATCATATCTGTGAATTTTAGAGTATAAAATTATTCTTAAAATACTTTGTTTATAAATAAAAACGTTTAAATACTATACATAATACATTCAAAATTTCTTATAATCAAAAAAATATTCTATATAGAAGAAATAAAAATAATAAAAATAATTAATAAATACTTTAGAATTATAATAAATAAAAGAGATTAAAATAATATGGTACAAAATATTAAAAAATGTAAAATGTTTAGTTCATTGTAATATAACAAAGATAAAAACGGTTTCGCCCCAAAAAAAAAACATAATTAATGGTGAATCACTCAATTATAATAATTATATAATGATGTCATCCTATATATATATATATCTACGAATTTCATTGGCTATATATATTGTCTATATATATAGTTAAGTATATATAATATTATATATAATATATACTATATTATATATATACATATATATATATAATATATATATATATACATATATCATAATATTATATATAATATATTATATATATATAATAGAGTTAGTAGCTATATATATTATATATTATATTATATATATATATATATAAATATATACTAATATATATAAAATATACATAATATGAATATATACTATTATATATATATATATATATATACCTAAATATAGTAATATATAATATATATACTATATTTATATATATATATATAATATATACATATAACTATAATATATATGATAAATATATTTATATATAGTAATATTATTAGTATATTATACTATATATATAATATATATATTATATATATATAATAATATATAATATATATATATACTTATATATATATTACCTATATTATATACTATCCCCTTATATATATATATAATAATATATATTATATATATAAAGAAATTATATATTATATATATATATATATATATATATATAATATATAATATATACTATATTATATATATATATATAATACTATATAATATATAGTATATATATATAATATATATATAATTATATATATATATATATATATATATATATATTAATATCATATATATAATATTATATATATATAATATATATATATTATTATATATATATAGAGTAAATATATATATATATTATATATAAGACGAGAGCAGAGAGAGAGAGAGAGAGAGAGAAGAGAGAGAGAGAGAGAAGAGATAGAAAGAGAGAGAGAGAGAGAGAGAGAGAGAGAGAGAGAGAGAGAGGAGAGAAGAGAGAGAGAGAGACGAGAGAGAGAGCGACGAAGTAGTAAAAGTGGCTGGAGTTCGCCACGTGAAATATATAATTATTATAT
>JABUQX010033372.1:5000-32500 GCA_015478945.1 Trachelipus rathkii
AATAAATTAAATACCTTCACCCACAACGTTCATGTTCTTGTAAAAACTATTCAAAATATTAAACAATTCTGACTTTCGTTGTCATTTCTGTAACACAATTTACAAGTTAAAATGTTTGTGTTACAGAGGTAGCAGCCTACAAGTGTTGAGATTACACTTGTAACTACAACTTGTAAGTTGTACTCATATGTTACAGAAAATATACAAGAGTAAAAATTTCTTACAATTGTAAGACTTGTATCCGTTGTGTTACAGACCACTGGTGTCTCTATCCCCTATTTTGATGGGGGAATAGTATGGATAATACTTTAAATTTTTTTTAATTTAAACAAGAATCCTAATAAGAATGCCACTACTCTACTTTATATGTGTTTTGGCTCCATATATGAAGAGCAGCTACTTGCATTATAAGCAAAAACATTTAATCCTTTAACAAAGTTGCGGCATTAACAACAAATAGTGATTCCATTTTATTTTCAATCACTTTGATTGATTGCCGTCAGACATTGAAGAGATCGGAAATGTATTTATAAAATAGGGAATTTTGTTACAGATTTATTTTATATTATATTCTTTCCCTTAAATAGACATGGTCGTGCACTATTACAGTTCAATTGATTCTGCCACTTTTAACATTTTAAAGTTAAGGTATCATTTAATTAACGATTTTATACACGCAAGTGCATTGCAGATGCAACTATGTGTGTCTTCGTTTTGTCTTTTTTATTCTTTGCCTTTCATTTTTTATCATAATTTCATATATTAAAAGCTATGTAAATACCATTTTACATAGGATAATTAACTCACTGGTTTTAAAATTGTATTAAAAGGAATATAAAATAAATTTGCTTAGTGGTTTTGACAACTGGTTGGTTTATATTGATTGCTTGTAGTAATCACTGTAGGATATTTTTTTATCTACATAATAGATTGAATCAACAGCCACAGTCTATATGAGTGAGACATTGTTCAAAAAATACAAATCAATTTTAATACAAGTCTTGAAAATGTCGAGATAATTACAATATTATTTTTAAAAGGAAAAATTACTATAGTTTCTAGTTAATTTAAATTTTAATTTAATTCTCTTCAGGTAAAATATTATTTTACAGCAAAACTCTGAATGTTGGCGTTTGCGGCAAAGCCTTGTTTTACTACAATAATGACTTCTCTCACTTCGCCTCACTATGGATGAAAACTATTGAGGGCTCTCCGGGGTTATTCCATGAAATTTTTCCTATATAGAACGCTAAACTGATAAAACGTATAAAAGAGTCTTCATAAGAAACGTTTTGTAAATAAAATGGGAATAGAGTTTAAATTTACCACTATTATTTAAATATCTGTGAAGTTCATCCATTCAAAAATAAAGGAACTTTAATTTAAATAATGAAGATATACGAATGAGGACTACACATTTGAGTATGAATGATTTAAAAAATAAGTATAAATAAATAGCTCCTACATGTTCACATGAATTAGAATTCTAATTTTGAGGAGGAAAAAAAATTTAAATTAAATTATTTATTGTTCAGAAGTACTTATAATACATTAAAGTTGCTCCTTGGAGAGTAAATGCGACAGTAATTTATTTAAATAAATGGCAGAAACGAAATTTATAATAACACGTCTCCACCTGTTGCGATATTATTATTATTTTTTATATAGTAAACAATATTATTGCAAAATAAAAAGAAATGATGCAAAATAAGCACTTGTTCATTTTGTGGCGATGCTTAATATTTTCACTTGCAATTCTCTCTCACTATATATATTATATATATATTATATATATATATATTATATATATATAATATATAATTACATATATATATATATGATATATATATATATATATTATTAGTAAAAATTAATTTAGATATATATATTATATATAGTATATATTATATATATTTTAGGAAGAAACGTTCTAGTTTTTTATTTTTTTTATTAAGAATACATGAGGAAAACACAAGAAAGCTTATCTTTTTCTTTTTTTAAAAAATAATATATTATTTCACTAGTTTACAATGTTTTTATTATTTAGAAATAAATTCATTAAATAGTCTTGAGAATAGTTTATTTTTACAAAAATTCTATTGCATAAATAACTAGTTTTTAATAGGTATTATTTAGACAAGATCATCATTTTTTTTTTTGGGGGGGAAATTTTTCACAAGCTTAAATTGCTCCAAACAATGACATCATTATAATTCTTAAGGCTTAATCTTTAGCCTAATCTATATTTTTCTTAAATATATATATATGAACTAGAAAATACCAAGCAGCATGATTGCATCATTAAATAAGTTATTTATATCCCAGGCACATTTTAAATTTTTCAAACTTGAAAGAAGTTTGAAACCTCAAACATGCAAGCTTGTTTTGAAAGCATGGAAATATGGTCCAAATTTGAGACAAATATGCTAGTTGCCACTGAAAAATTTTGGTGCAAGTTTGCCGCTTCAAACTTGTGAAAATTTAAGAGGAGTTTTAAAAACAAAGGTAATTTGTATTACCTTTGTGAAGAACCTTTTTATGACCACAGGTCAAAAAAACAGGTTTTAAGAACCACAGACGGAATACAGTTAGGATGGTAGTTCTTTTCAAGTTTAATCTTTGACATGTCAGATCGTTCCATTAGAAAAATAATTGCAATATTTAATACATAAATAAGTTGGAGGGAGTTGAAAAAGAAGAAGTAACAGCGAAATTGTCTAAAGGGAAATTAAACATAAATTGACGTTTTGGCCAAATCCCAGGAAGAGTGTGAATTTGAGGTACCCAAAGAATTATTGCATTTTCTACTCCTACGCTGAAAAGATTTTTTAGTGCTAATGTTTTACCATAATCCTTGAAGGAAATAAATGATCCGATGAATATTGCGAGTGGAAATTATAAATGTACGGTAAATCCTAAACAGTAGGCATTCCTACACGAACAGCATTAGCAACAACAGGCGCTTAAACTAAAGTTTATTGAATTTAGTTTTAGTAAAATGGAATAGAACGCATGCCTCCATGCCAGTATGAACCGACTAGGTTATTAGCTCTACGATACGCATTCAGAGGGACCACATGCTTCGAAGCACTAATCATTCTAAAGAGAAATGAAAATAAGTCAGACGCATGTCACGATTCGATTTATGGACACCTTAAAAAGAAAAATATGCTTGCCTCCTATTCCCCTTCCAACCCCCTACGCAGGCACTCCCCGCGCTCCCCAACTGCATACATAAGGATCATTTCTTGTCAAAGATTGAGAGAATGAATAGCGCATATAGAAATAAAGATAGGTGATTCGAAGAACCCATAATGCAAAAGAGGATTTAGCCCAATAAAAAGGTAATAGGATTAGAATAATAATATTAAGGATCAAGAGATATGTTAAAAAAATAATATATTATATCTTTTTAGAACACTCTCCAATTATTGCTTCGGTCTGAGCCCAATTTCCCTCCTCCCTAAAAATGGACATAAAATTCGGAATTTTCAACAGATTGACCATATTAAATATCAAAAACTGAGCTTTTGTCTGCGCATCTAAAAGTGCTCGATTTGTCGTATGTGTTTTTTTTGTGTCGTAGTCCATTGCTAGGTATTTTCACTTTTAAAAACCTATGTTTTTGACAATTGCGATTCTCCTTTCCACAATTTTTTATCGTGAATGATACTTCTATTATCTTGAAATATTTACCAAAAGATTTTGGACTTATTATCTAGTACTTATGTGAAAGAGAAATATTTTTTTTTGTAATATGTTATTTTACAGTATCTGAGCAATGGTCGATTTCAAAACCTACAATTTTGGGTTTTCAAATGAAAATTGATGATATTTTTTTCTGTTTTTGCGATCTGTATCAAAATTTCAGAACTCTATCGTAATTAATTTATTCACATTATTAATTTATTAAGATATTTTTTAACACTTATTTGTATAATGCAGTAGTTTTGGATTTGCTGGAACAAAATTAAAAAAAAAAAATTGAGAAAATTTTTAAAGAGAATCTTCTTTTAGATCTAACAAAAACAAATATATCCATAGGTAAAAACAGAGCCTCTCAAACGGAACTATACAAAACAGACTCTACATCAAATTTATCTGAGCTGTGATCGATACAATAGAAAAAGATATCAATTATTTCACTTTTCAAAAAAATATTCTTTGTATAATTTCAATATTGATATATATTATTTATGTTAACATACCCGAAACACATCACATATTATCCAGTGGCTTGCATAAGCACGTAGAAGATACCATATAACTCTTTTTTCCCTTAGATAAATCTTTATATCACGAGTTTTCTCCAAAACGAAAATAACTTGAAAATTCCAAAAAATTTTTTTTTGGAAACAATCTTCGTGTTCCAAGACCAAATCAAAAACTACTGCATTTACAAAACAAAAGTACAACTATTTAAATATAACCAAAAATCGAATGCCATCTCCTCCTCATTCAAAAAATGTTTTCTGAAAATTTTTTAGGCAGATCGGATAAACAGAAAAAAAATATATTAATTTTTCAATCTTGAAAACCCAAAAAATGTTGGTGCTTTTGAAAATCGACCAAAATCACTCAGAACAAAAGGGTCAAATAGTTTAAATGCCAGTCTATAATTTTAGATATTAGTCCAGCTTTATATATCTTCAAGTGTTGCAAGTCATTTTGAAAAATTACTTTCTTCAATAAATATTAACAAATAACAAAAAACCAGAGATTTTCCAAAAATTGAGTATACAAAAACAATGTACTACACGCACAAGGAACAAAACACTCGAAAAACGACGTTTTCTAGATCTGTTAAGAAAATAGCTTACAGTTTGATGTTTTTTATGGTCTCAAATACGGCTGCAAAGATTTACGAATTTTATGTCTCATTATAGCGGGGGGGAGATAAGTTGTGGCCCTTCATCTCCGAGATGAAAATATATTCCCACAATCTTTAAAGACAGATACTGGATTCCAGAAGGAGAGCATGCACCCATTCTACCTAATTTTTAATGGCTCCTGTAAATTAGCAGAAACATATGGAAGTCAAGTTCACCAGCTCATCTTAAGATTACACAGAAAAATTTGATCCTAGCGATTGTTAAAATTGAAAATCACTTGAAAATATGAGTATGCATTGAGAAATTAAGGAAGGTACGAAAAAAAAGGGGAAGAGAGTATAGATCAATAGTGTGCTTTACTTAGTGATTTAAAATACTAAAATATCAGTAAATAATAAGCTAGTCGGTTAAAAACGTTATGTGATAAAATAAGCAAAAATAAAATGATTACTAGAAATATGAATCAGAGTAGAATATCTATTAAAGCCTTAACGTGTTAAATTAAGAAGACTACAAATTGGAAATATGGGAATAAGCAAAGTCTTTAAGAACATATTCACAATATTCTCCTTTGGTTGGGAATTAAGGATAAAGGTAGAAAAGGAGAATAGTGTATGGTTTGCTATCCGAAAATGAAATTAAATGAATTTTGTTCATTAATAATAAGTAGTCAGGTCTATAGGAAGTGGTGTTTAAGAAAGTGGAAATTAGAATTAAAACAGAGAGTGATGCAGAAATTAATGAAAATATAAGACCGTGCACAAGAGTAACTTGAGAAACTAAACCTTATCAATGAGTGAAAAATGATGAGTAAGTTTTATTGTTCGAATCCCTCTTCCAAGCATCCCCGAAGCAGTTCTTACTCTATTTTTAAAAATTCTAATTAATTAAAGAAAATTGGAGTGTTTTTAAACCTGTGAAGTATGTATGAAGAAAGGAGATTGGGCGTGAATGCTCAATAAGCATAAAGAGTATGAGGATCATCAATAGTAAACTAAAGATACAATTGAGAAGGTTATGCGTAAAAGAAAGAATCATTTGGAAAAAAAGAGTGCATACGAATGATGCAGCCCAGTTTAACTCCTAGTTGATTATGTCCAACGGTAGGTACATTGCTAAGACGACGCTTACGTCCTCCCTTCTATAAATGATTGACAAAATGACCCATTTTTGTGTCATGGAACGTTTTCACTCATAACCCTAAATAAGATTAGATATAAAATTACGGAAATTATAAATTATTTAAAATTTTAATTCTTGTTTATCATATGCCTCACATTTAAAATCATTGATTTAGAGTATGATAACAGGTTATAAATAAGATTCATTTATTTGCAATTTATAAATGGAGAAAACTTATTACGAGTAAAGTGTCGTACCGATTTCAAATTTATTAATGATTAAAACCAATGATTTGCAATTTGGTTTACTTCTTTCTAGTTATGATATTTGATTAATTTGTCGCACTAAGAAAAATTGAAGATCTAATGATAAAATTTACATAACGATTATGATAATAAAGTGGCAAGGATGATAATTCAGAAAAAAATAACCACGATGTTTCAAGATTATACAAACAATATGGAAGCAATATTGAATAATATTTTATTGCAATTGAATTTAATTTATTAAAGTTTGAAACTATTTCAAAAGTTAGCAATTAAATAAAATTCAAATATTTGTTTTGGTAGCAAAATTATCAAATGATCTCTAAAATGCAAAGCAACAGATTCATCCCATTTTACAAGAACAAAAATAAACATTTTATTAAAAGTCTTTATATAGAGATAAAGATACATCAGTTCAATAAACTAACATGTATATACTTTTTAAACTGATAAATCTGCACACTTTATTTTGCAGACTGTGGGCTAAAATTTTGGCGAGTGAATATTGGTCAGTTCAATATATACATATAAACGACTGTTTTCTACGCAACAAAGATGAATTTGATTATCTGGGGGTTCTTGACAGTGATGAAATACCAATTTTGAAGAAGCATAAATCATTGCCAGAATTGTTAATGTTTATAAGGTAGGATCATATAAGCAATTAATTACTTATATGGTAATTGAATATACATTTCGCTTTAAGAATCAAGCTGTATTTTATTTTTTAACTGATAGCTGACAAAAGTTTTCCTGTTTGTCAAAGAATTGATATTTCATTATTTTTTTTATTTAAGGCAAGAAAATAACAAACCTGAAAGCTATTTTTCTTTTAAATGGAAAACATTTTATAAATCATTTAAGTCCCAAACTCAACCTTCTAATGAAATGGATCGTTCCTATTGTTTTAATCATAATATAAGAACAAAGCTTAGCTCAGCGGAAGGACCAAAAAATGAAAAATATGTCAAATCCTTTTTTGATACAAGCCAAGTGATGTGGCTAACTTCACACGAACATATTCCGTCTGATTCAAATTTAGGTGAGTTTCAAAAAAGTTTCAAGAAACTTTTTGTAGTGCTGTTAATTCGTTTTTTATTTTTAATACTTTGCTATTTAGGTGTAAGAAAAGTCTGAAAATACTTTTAATCAATTTGACCCGTCATAAATTTATTGTATTGACATAGTATAATCATAGTATAAATATAATTAAGCTATGGGTTTCTTTCAAATCTGTATATTATAATTTTCGGACCACCTTATGAGTGCGTGTACACTGTACATTTCGCGGGAGAAGTTGCCGCCAAAAACTTAAAAAACAAATTTAATTTTATTTGTTACATATCAAAAGTTTATTTTTATCAAAAAATATTTTTGTATTCATCGCGGCAAAAAAAATTGAAGAAATAACTTATATTTTTCTGCCAAATTATTTAATGCATTATCTGTGCGAAAATGCCATAAAGAAGTATGATGCCATTTAAAAAGGAATTTAGAAAATTTGTTGTTATGAACCAATCACACTTTTCTTACATTTTGACGAAGGCAAATGAACGCGTGGCTTCCTTTCGAAAACAATCGATGAAAATTTTGAATTTTGAAGAGCATATCCGCAATTTCTCCGATTAATTTAAAACCATCTATCTGACCTAACTTCTTATGTTAATATTTTTACACTGTGGCATAACATCTGGATTTTGATTTGATACTTCTTTCAACTATACTCCTAATATAGCCAGATTATTTAATTTTACTATTTAATTTGTACTTATTAATTTTATTATTGCCACATTCTCTTCAATGATCATTAGGACTCGATATATATAAGATAGTATACTATATATGTAGGTATAATGTAGTATTATATATATATTATATATACTATATAATATTTTATGATATATATATATATATTATATATATATATATATAATATTAAATATATATTATATATATTGATATAATATTTGTATATTTATACTCATATATTTATATATATATATATTATATAATGACTTTATATATATATAGATATATGATATATATATATAATATATATAATATATTATATATATATATATATTATATATATATATATATATATAATAATATACAGTTATAGATATATAGTATAAATAAATGTAATCTATCATATGTCGATATATAAATGTAAAAAATGAAAAATATTATACTTATATATTTTATATTAATAATAATATTAATATAATATATTTATATAATATTCAATATAACATCAAATATTCAATATGAATTCACTTCATTAATCACTGAAAAAATCACAAAATGTTATTATAAATATATAGAATAATAACAATAAACTACTTTATGATGGAACAAAAATCGGCAATTATATTTCCTCAAATCGTCATCAGTCGAGTGCGTCTCTTTATATCGTCATTACACCAGAAACAGTGCGAAAGATAGTCAGCATTCCATTAATTTGATAAGCTCTAAATTAAATAATAGAAATTTTGTATTGTCTGTCCCATGTCTCACATATAAAAATTTTTAAAAATCATGTTGTGTCAACCTAATAATAGGATAAAGAACTGAAATTGAGCAATAAAAATATTAGTTAATAATATATTAGTTTCTTGATAGATTTTAAAATATTATAATAAATCTTTAGCATTCAATCTACAAAAAAAAAAACAAAAAAAAAAAAAAAAAATTCTGGCATGATTTTTTTTAACTTTTAAATACTAATTCGAGGGTGCTGATTCCAAAATCAGGATTTTTAGAGATTTGGCTCTATCACCTCCTTTCATTTATATGCAATCGGAAACCCCCATTTTCATGGGTATTTTACCCGAAATTACACTTTGCGTAACTGATAGATTGCAAGATTTGCGAGTCAGTGACTGCTTTAGTGATAAAAGATGATATTATATTGGACAATAGTGTGTTCATTATTATAATATTATGTACATTTTCACAATTTATTACATTATGAGATTATTACATATTACAATCATTTATGTACATATTCACTAATTTATAATATTTTTATTTGCCAGGGTTTGATCTTAAAGAACAATGGCTACAACATCCGAAGGAAGGAGATGCCGTAATGACACAGATAATTTCTGCTAAATCTGTGGGAGCGTTCACTTGTGTGCAGGCATCAAGGGCGCATCACATTAATACCTTTGTCAAGAGGGCTGTAAGTCTTGTCTATCTTTAAAGATCTAGAAGGGACTGGGAGACCAAGGCAAAAATTGGGTCCCTCACAAAGTGTGCAAAACGTGTGTTGAATACTATGCGATCATAGCGTCTAAAGGAAAAAGAATGCTAAGCTGTGAGATTTTGGGATTTCCATGGCTTTTGCGAGAGAAACCAACAATTACCCATTTGGATGACTGCTACTTATGCCTTGTCAATTAAAAGGTTTCAATAGGACAGACAAACACCACTTACAATACCAAAAAATATCCCATCTGCCAGAAGACCAGTTGAACACTGTAAGGAAATACCTGTGCCTGTGTTTACTGAGCTACGGAGATTGATGTTTAAAATTTCATTTTAACCTTCTTCTACAGATGAGATTGACGTATGATACTCTGACCAAATATACGCCATCTGTTGAAGATTATGATACAATTGCTATGTTTAGTCAGCCTGAATTGAATGATCTGGTAAGACATTTGTATTTGCCAAATCAGTCTGCTGAATTGTTGGCTTCCAGGCGGAAAGAGAAAGGAATAGTCGGACAGGGCACTAGTGTCTCCTTTAATTGTAACAGAAGAGCAGCTCTGCCAAAGTATTTCCATTCAGATGTGTTGCATATGCAAATAAGAAATAACCTAAGGAATGAATAATGTACAAACTACGTTTATATTTCCTCACAACAATAGTAAGTAGAATTATTTGTCAAAATCCTAAGAAATATTCATTTTTCATGTTTGATACAATTCTATTTAAATTTGTGGAATGGAATATTAATATGAATAAGAATACTTCTTGAAAGCCTGAAAGTTTTTATTTGTAATTTTTAGAAACAAAAAAAATTAGAAATATGACTCTCCTATTGGATCTGCGATATATGTATCTTTTAAACTTATTTACAAATAGTTTTTTTCTGTTAATAGGCAAAAACAAAAAAAAAGGGATTATAAGGATGCATGATGCATAGAGCCTTTAGAAAAAATTACTACCAAGGAGACGCTTTCAACTGAACTCAAGAAGGCTAAGAGACTCATGGAGAAGAAGCAGCCCACTTAAATCATTTAAATAGTATAATGAAAATAAGAGGGAGTGGTAGTATACCGAGATGAAATGATTTATGACATAACCACAAAAAATTGTTAGTCAGTTGCCCATGCCTGAAAGTGGTACTGAGCAGCTTTTTAAGAGCATCAAAACTAACAAGAGAATCAGGGAAAGCAGCTGCAATTACCACTGAAGAAACTTTAAAAGGAATGAAATTTGCTAAATATATGGAAGGCTATGAACTTTAACACCAAAACAGTGAACACTGGTAAAAAGAACCAACACACCCTACTCGTTAAAGAGTGATATACTCTCTTCAAGGTCTAAATGTTTCAAGGGCAATTCAAGCTCATGATGAAGGTAGAGCATAATCTTAGGAAAAACTATATATTTGCCATGAGAATATTGAGGAGTTAGAAATAAACTTCACTCCCAGTTATAGTGCCTAATACAATCATTTTGGATCTTTTGGAGGGCCCATCTACAGACAGATCTTTTGAGGGCACTCCCAGTTATAGTGCCTAATTAAATCAATTTGGATCTTTAGAGGGAGCTTAAAAAACATTTAACAAAACATCTTTCAATTTGCAATATCATATTTAAATACGGTATGTTCTAGACTTTGTTCTTTGTTTTATTTTGTTTTTTAAAACGGAGGTCTAGCTAGATTTTAGAAACAAAATGCTGATGGTGACTAAACATGTGTCTAAGTAAATTCGTCAAGTAAATGCGTATTGTAAATAAGTAAATTCGTATTGGGGGATGTTAAAACATCTCAAATCTAAGAATTTTTTTAATTTGGATTACTACTTTACCTGTTATGTATGATGGCATCCAACGATCTCTGTTGGGCTTTGGGTGTCGCTCTTGCGGGATGTCCAACTCTCACAACGTTAATGGATGACTCAGCTAATTTCTCAAGTAAATTATCTACTGCCAAATTTGAGGGAGCGACTGCTAATACCTATATAAGCAAAAGAAAAGGGTAAATGCATTTGAAAATATCGCACAACAACGCACGCACCTTTTTTACATGTCATGTGTTGTGTGGTCGTGGGTCTCTTTCATTGTGATCATTTTTTTTATTTTTTTTTTTGCACTCTACCACCATTCAAGAGCAGGGCCTTCTTCAGGGTGGGGGAAAATAATTACAACAAAGAAAACCCACCCAATCCCATGCCTAACGCAATTCCTTCACTTGGGAGCAGACGTGGGCCTTAAGGAGAGAAACATTGAATGCACAGGAAAAACAGATGAAGGCAAGGAGTTTCACAAAACAGAAGTGGCTAAAAAGGAAGCACCATAACAACCAAAACTAGAGTTTCCAATGTTAACACAATATTCATGTGAGAACAAGGCCCTCTCGTGAATTGATACGAGGGCGATGCTTCATATTATTATATGATATATAATATATTTATTATATAACTTATTATATATATTATATATTATACATATATATACATTATTACTATTATTATATATTATTATATCTATTTATCTATATATATTTATTATTATTGATCATATACGTACCTTGTATATATATATACACTAATATATTATAGATTATATATGATTAAGGTATTATATATTTATATATTATTATCCTTAATAGATAATATAATACATCGTCTATTCGCAGTAATCACCTCCTGCTTGGGATTGACCTGGACCCTAGCAGATGACCACGTAAGTGCTTGTTTTTTTTTTTTATTTAGGTTTTTTTTCTTTTTTTTTGGTCTCTTTTTTTCTTTTTTTTTTTTTTTTTTTTTTTTTGGACCACGGGTACGCTCTCCAGATGGTGACTAAAAGAAAGAAGCAGCCGTTCTTCTTCTTGTCTCATCGGCATAATGTGGCAAGGCACTTACGTTGGTCATCTGCTAGGGCCAGGTTCACATCCCAGCAGGTGAATTACTCAATAGGGGTATTTTTTATCAATACTTATTACATTGCTGTGAGGTGTAGATAGAAGGATGAGCAGTTATACCTTATTAATATATATATATTATATATATATATATATATATTTATTATATAATATTATATATAATATATATTACGTATAATGATGATACACGATTAATATATATATTATATATATCATTATTATTATATTATATATATTATATATATGGTTATATAATACTATTTATATATATTATATAATATATAAGTATTTGAGATAATATTATATATATATGCCATATATAACATAGTATACCTGAATTCTCTATATGAGTATATGATATAAGTACATAACTTATATGAGTATAGTATTGAGTATACATAGTAACCTTTTTAGGCCATTAATAATGGATTTTTTATAAATAATTTTTTGCTGGATTTTGAATAAAGAAGGTTATGAAATTGAATTCTTGTTTCATACTTTGATTGAGACTTATTTTAATACATCCAGGATAATATTAAATAGATATGTCTCTTATTTTATTTTTACCAACTTCAAAGTATTGTTCGCCATATGTATCTATGGCATACAATGTTAGATTTGGTGAATTATTACATGGGTGTTATTTATACTTTTTATCGTTTCAGTCCCATTAGTTTTGTCTGACTTTACACTGTGGAGTTGTGTTGTGTCAGCTGATGTTTTACACCTTTTTATTATTTGTTATAATTTAATGTGTATAAATAATAATTTTATATAATTTAATTTAATAATAAGAAGACCTTATTCAATTTCAGATATTTTTGGTAGTTTATTAAAAGTCTTGATCAATATGGTAGAGGTTTAGTGATGTTGAGGTTCATCGAAATCCTGTGAACAACATTAACATGTGTTATTGCAAGTGTAGCATTCTAACATTAATAATCAGAAATGAAATAACCGCAGCAATAACTTGGGGTTTTTCAACTTCCCAACAGTTTAGTAATATTTAAGAAAAATTTGAAATCGTGTCATCAGTTTGAGCTTCAAATAGGGTATTGGCTAATGTGGAAAGAAAAGAATAACATACACCAGGGAGGGACAGAAAAATAGTTCAAATGGCTCTGAAAAAATAGAAGACTATCATGTAGGAAGCTTTCCCAAAATGTTCTATCAGCAAGGGGATTTTATTTCTAGAAGAACTCGCCAATATTGCTCCAGATTGTAATTCTCTGATTGAATTCACTCATTGGCTTTGTGCATTGAATGATGCGGTGTGCAAGTAGAGACGTTGAGAAAGGCGATTCCAGAAAGTGAGGACTTTAAACCCGAATGCTTGAAATAAAATATTGGTGATATTAATCCAGCTAGAAAGTCATGGTGTTGGGAAGTGCCTATATCTCTGTTCATTGGCACAAGGTCGATGATGATTGTTTTGAATAAGGCACCATGGACCAGCTATTAGTATATAAAAAATTATTAAATATGTACTACAACTCGTTACTACCTCAAACAAGGGATTGGTTTGGCGATAGACTTGGATTTTTTTCAACAGGACTTCCCCTCCCGTGTCATTCAGCTCGAAGTTCCAGAATAAAAGAGTGGTTTCGCGCTAGAATGGGTAGAGGTATCATTCCATGCCTGGAAATTTCCACCTTGACATGAACCCTAATTTGAAGAGTTTGTGGTCCGTGTTGAAAGATGAAATGCACGATGTTCCAATTACGACCAAAGTAAAACTCATAGAACGTCTTTTTCAGGTTTGGTTTCATTCCGAAAAAATCCGAAATTTGTGCAGAACTTTAATTACTGGCATGCCCAGTCGCGTTAAAAAGCAGCTTGCAGGTGCCAAAAGGTGCCCCAAACCAATTACTTAAATATTATTATTCTCAATACTATAATTACAAATAAATTCAATAAAAAAAATTGAAATAAATTAAATTTCACAACCTTTTTTATTCAAAAAAAGCAAATTTTTAAATCCATAAATAAAATAAATATAATTGTTATAATATTAATATTCTATAAATAGGTACTTATTTATAAAGGTTGACTCCATGGAACGTAAGATCAATGATAACAATATGTAAAAATAATTTTCTATGATTTTAGGGTATAGTACATTATGTAAATGCTGATTTTCAACAATGTAATTTAATTTAAACATAAACCTAAAGTAAAAATGAAAATTATTGATATATTATTTTTTTGTGGCTTTCACACCTATTAGTTCTTATATAAAAAATGAGTAAGCCTTATAGGGCTAGTTTATTTCAGTTTAAACTTTGAATGAATGTTTAGTAAAGATGTAGGATGCCATGATAATAATATATTGTAAATATTTTTGAATATTTGTTTTATAAAATTATTTTTATTTTTTGATCCGGTGCAACTTTCGCCCTCTCCTCTATATTTACCTTCCCACATCCCCCAACTAAGCGTGTGCTCGCCGGAGCAGTGTGGATATTATAAAAATAAAATAAAAAAAACAATATTAAATATTAATAATAGCTATAAAATAAATAATAATTAATTAATAATAATTAATAATATACTATTGAGAATAATAATAATATACAATAATAATATAATATGTAATAATAATAATAATAAATAATAATAATAATAAAATAGATAATAATAATTAATTATATAGAAGTAATAGATAATAATAATAATATAATATAAATTATATTATTATTTTTTTTTATGTGTAGAGGGACCTCACACCACTTGAAACGCAAAAATTGAGCGGTCTATATACCGTGTCAGTAAAACTAACAACAGGGGAAGTCCCTGGCTATTAAATGAGCAAAAAAAATATTTTTTTTTTTTTTTTTTTTTTAAAAATTATTTATAATAAAAACTGGTAATCAAGTATGTGTTCTCGTACATTCGTATAAAAGAAGAGTTCAGTTATTTTTCTCCATTGTGTGATGGAACGCAAAAAATTTTTGTTAACTTATTCGTATAAATGAGAGTCAGATAATAAATATGAAGCAAGGCGAGAATTCCGGAAAAAATGATATAGATAAGTTCAAGGGAAGAACTTGAGTTGGGTTAATGGTCGGAGTCTGTCGTTCCGCATTTAACTCCTTACATATTATTATATTTGTCGATAGTAAGAGATCGCACGAAGAACCAAATGAAATCAGTTGATTATGGGTAGATTCTCTCTCATACCATTGTGATTAAGCCATGGTGAGATTGTATGTCCAATTCGTAACTGGGCGAAGATACCACCTCTTCCTGTGCGAGTCACTTCTTTTACATAAGAGGACGGCCGGATCTTATAATTATCGAGGTATTATTTTTTCTTTTATCTATTTCTTCTGCAATTCTTTGTCTTCTTAATCTACAAGATATTTCTCTCTCGCTCATTATAATGTTTCTCCCAGCAGGAGAGGAATCTCTCACTGATCGTGATCTATTCATTTGCGTTAAAATCAGTGTAACAGACGATGTGTCCCAACAGTATTATTCATAGGAAGGATACCTGTCTGCATAGTTGCTCCCCTGCCTGGTTGTGCAGCAAGCGGTTGGTCCTCTGTATCAGCTCTCTCGTTCCCGGAACACTCACACATTTGGATAGTGAAGCAACAACAAAACTCCTAAATGCCTCCTCTCCATTCATATCGAACATGAGCCGAGAGCTTTTGGATTTCACATGGAAACCAAGGATTGCCTTGTTGACCTCGATCGAAAGTAGTTAAGCCAAGAGAGCTCCTCAGAGTCCGATTGAAGATTTGTATATATAACGAATTCGGTGGTAGGTATTTGCTAATATCTGCCCACAGACCAAAACGAGCGCCATCTAGTATCAGCTTGAAAATAGTGGACGTATCAGGGAGACTGGGTATGGGAAATGAGCGAGATCTGGGAATGAGCGCCGGACGCTCTCACTCTGCCTAACCGTTTTGGAGCATCAGTTCAGGAGACAGGTTTGATTGAGTAATTATGTGGATCTCTTTATTGTAGAACAGAAAGGAACCCCTCTAACGTACGCCGGATGTGGTTCTCAGCCCTTGTGAAGACTGGATCTCCGACATATAAACAGTAGGGGGATGGAGAAATTCATTTCGCGGTGTGAAAGTCGTCGAATAGTTGTTTAATCGGCTAACAGATTGATAAAGGAACTCTATAGGAAATATCAAAATTAGGAGTCACAACATATAAAGGAATGCGTGGAGTGAATACTTCACTCTATTAAGGGGTACAAAAGGCTGAAGAAGCAGGTGTACTTCTGAATCGAAGGAAATAAAAGAGCAATCATAGCTGACTCTCTATTTCACAGACAAGGGCATTATTCTCACAGCCTCCACTCCAGACTCTTCTTGGCGATGACGAAATGCCCCGTTTGCAATCTCGGCAGCATCACACCCTCCGTATTTTGCACATAGGGTTAAGGATGATCGAAGATCATGTTTGGAAGGATCTGCCCATAAGATGGCACATGCCATAATCATTTAGCCTCACGAGCATTGATTAGAAGCGCAGCAAGTGTCTTTCCTGTCCCTACACCCACAGGTCTTAGGGTGAGTTGCCTAAGAGGTCAGCTGATCGGCGGCATACAGTTTAAATCAAGATGATTAATATGAAGGAAGGTATGATAGGGATCATCAAGCAACAAACCAAAGATCCTCACTCGTCAAGTATCATTACTGAATGGGGTAAACCATAACAAGTGGATTTAAAAGGGGTGGAATTCGTCCATTCGCGACGGGGGTTTTTCTCCGGTAAAATAACATTACGTTTTCAGTTTGGAGTGGAGAATTTTGAATCTTACTTTCGCTCCTGCACTAGGATCGTGGCTCTGTCGATGGCATTGAGTGAACGCTATGCATGCTAAGGGAGTTTTAGCAACCCTAAGTGCATAACATTGCAAGATCATCTACATAGAGGGAACAACGGACAGAGTCGGGGATGGTATCGATAATAATTATACCACTTTTTCTATCCTTGCCGCTGAAAGCATATTTGCGAAAAGCAATACACTCAATACGCTGCCTTACGGAACTGCTTCTTCCATGACAAAATGCCTGGAAAGAGTAGTGCCACACCGGACCTGAAATGAACGATCAGATATCAGGGTTTGAAGGAAGAGGGGAAGTTGTCCTCGGATGCCCAGGGAGCGAAGGGTTTGCAAAACCCCCACCCTCCATGTGGAGACGTATGTCTTTTCCAGATCAAAGAAAACGGCCAGGGCCAATTTATGAGCGAGAGACTCACATACATCATGGTCCAAACGAAGGAGAGGATCCTGTAGAGCGATGATAACGAAAACCAAATGGATGGTCAGAAAATTCGTGTAGATGTTCCAATGTAGGAACGAGACGGGAAACCACCATTCTCTCCATCAACGTGCATGTGTTGCAAGTTTAGGAGATGGGTCGATGGATTGTGTCAGTCAGAGTTGGGTCCTTCCCAATGTTTCAAGGAATTCGGGACTAAAATATAAGCTGTCCACCAACAGGAGGAAACATCCCCTCCACCCAGATTATGTTATACAGGATGTGGAGAAAAGCCGAGGCCGATTGATGAACATGCCTCAATATATCAACAGGGCCAGGAGCACCGTCTTGACAGAGCTTTAATGCCTCTTGAAATTCCACCCTCGTAAAGAGTCTGTTATAAAAAGCGTCCTCCCAGCGGAAACTGAAAAGTCCGGAGTTGCATGTAAACGATCCGATCGAAAAGGCTCTGGATATCTTGATTCGCTAGAGCAGGAGGCAAAGTGAAAACCTAGCTCATCTGCAACAATCCCTGAAGCAGAGATAATATCAGAGGGTTGTGGGCCATATGTAAGGAGTATAGGTGGATCAAGATGGTTACTCCGAGAGATTTTAAGCACAACTTTGTATACAGAAGACAACACAGGCGTGGAAGAAAATTAACACGGTAGAGGCGTAAGTTTATGGAAATATTGTTTTATCCCGCTCCGTCGGTTTTAAATATCGCTTAGAACGGGCTGCTACAGCTTTAAAAGAACCAAGTTGGAACAGAGTGGTGAGTATCGTTTATGTAACAACGGACAATTTTACACTTTCTTCGGTGAGCTCGAGTCACAAATCGGCGTTCCACCAAGGAGAAGGTGAAATTTACGTTCCCAGTAAGAGCGGCGGGAAATGGTGCTACTGCCTGCGTGAGGATAGTATCCCTGAATGTAATGTGAAGCGGACGCTCACGGAGACGGAAAATGGGGTTTGTGGCACGAAGGACTGGATGTAAGTAGCCTGAATAGAAGGAAGACCAATCAGCTTTTAATAATACCTATTGCCAGCGGAATATTGGTTGTTGTTGTAAGCTAGGACCGAAGGACGATAAGACGATCGGATAATGGTCACTTCCCCAGAGGAAAGGTGACCTTTCCCACCCGAAACGATCGATGGATGAAATCGAGCACAATGAGATGTCGACAAAGGAAGAAGTACCCGTGTCAAAACGTTCAAACGTCGAAGACCTGTATTTAAACATCCCAAAGAGAACTCCTCCAGGATTCCAAGTATCCAATCGGCATGAGGAGATGCGATAGGGTCACCCCACAATGGGTGGCGGAGGTTAAAATCACCGAGGACTAACATGGGCTGCGGCAAACTCCTGAACAGAGTTCGAATGGTTTCCCTAGTGTAAGGACAGCTAGATGCCAGATACACCAAGCATAGAGTAAGCGGCGAATCTGGGTGGATTTTAGCTTCCTCCGCATGTAACGGAGTCGAGAGGGGAATCCGAGAGAAAGGGACCGATTCGTGAAGCAGAATCGTCCTACCCCCTCGATCATTAGCTCCACGATTCAGGGAGACGAGCTCTCTGTATGTGGATGGTGGAAAAAGGACACGATGGCAAAGTTGCAGCTCCTGAAGACAAATAGCCTTCGGGTGACGTTCGTCGATTAGTCTAGTTAACTATTCATAGTATGGGAAATAGCCACGACAATTCCACTGAAGGAAATTTGTCATTAATAGAGACGTGAATAATCAACCTCCAGGGCAATCCGTGACAAGACGATACAAGAAGATCCCCAGAGCCAACTCAACGGCCATCATTCCGGAATCTCGAATCCTAGGAGAAGTGGGGAATAAATCACCCTGTAGTGAATAAGAGGGGTTAACCATTCCTATTTTTGGAACAGGAGAGGCTATTGGTCCAAAGGAGTACCCGTCAACCGAAGATGCGGAGCTAAACCACCTCAACGTCAAGAATGTTTGCTAAGACCCGGATTAGGGGGTCGGTAACGTCGGCGAACCGAGAGGGGATTCCCCCACCCTCTCAGGCAGCACCCCTATCAATGTGCTCGGTGTAGAGATCGAATGAAGGCAGATTTCGCTACAACTGAAATTGGTGAGTCGGTCGTTGGTGACTGGGGTAGAGTCAGCGGAGAGATCGCCATGCAAGAAGGGTGAGTGCGGCGTGGCGTTTGGGATAATCCAGGGGGAATCGCCTGGCTAACGACTGTAGGACGCTAGTTAACGTCACAGCAGAGAGTGAACCTGAACAAGAGTCTGGGGGAGATGGTTCGGTCCTTGTCTGACACTGCTCAGCTGGTACCAGTTGACGAGAGAGCTCCGATGGTCAGCCCGCGGTGTTCAGAGCCACTCTCCACCCGCCGGACGGACCCGGTGGGAGGAGTCGGATCAACCATAACCACAGCCGAGGTCGCCGGAAGTTAGATCGTACACGTCCAACATCGGTTGCGGTCCGCGGATGGAGAGTCATCGGAAAAGTCCATAAGGGCACTCACTAGTAGTGATATTCAGAATCCAACTAGAGTACAACTGAAGTCGCAGCAGCTCATTGGCCTGAGCGTGAGGGTAGGACGCAGCGAATAGAAATAGTGTAGAAGAAGAATGCAAACTAATTCTTTCTTACGATTCAGCACAGGGTGAGGTGGAAGAGAGCGAGCACGTTTAGGCTCGAGCGAGCGAGGGTCCTTACTTGGAACGGTGTCAGCCTTCTTCAAGAAGTCCGCAACACGATATTGAAAAGAATAGGGATGTTTGGGTGAAGACCCACCTTTAGATGGGCGAACAGGATCAAGAGACGGAACTTCATGCTTTCCTGGGGAAAGAGAAGCTGGACGCTTCCGAGAGATGGTGTAATGGGGGTCAGAGGTCACGCATGGATGTTGGTCGACGACCATTGAAGAGATACTCTCCAGAGGCGGAGCGTGAATCTTCGCAATGTAAACCACATGTGATAAAGAACTGGTCTTCGGCGAAGAAAGTCGAGTGGACGTACGGATCATCGTAGGAGAGTTGGGAGGACCAGTTAGCTCGAGCAACAGGAAATCTCAATTCAGCAAGGTGTCCAGAACTGGAGCAACAGTTTGGAAGGAAAGAATGGAATCTCGAGACTGTCAACTAGGACACAATGGGAGCGTGGAGGAACTGCTAGACGAGAACTGCCGATGGAACAGTAGTAGCCTTAGCAAAAGAAAGAGGAAGATGGGATAACTACTTCTTCCTCTGCTCGTGCGAGTGGCCTATGGGCGCATTCAACTTAAGAGCGCATTGTTCTATAGATTCTTTCTTCCAAGGTCGAAGAATGGGCAGTGGATGGAAGAAGCCGGATGAGGGCCCTTGCAATTTGAACACAACAAGGAGGATTGTCGCAGGCGGAGTGGAGAAAAACTCCACAAACGCGGACAGATGGTTGTAGGGATCGAACAATACTTCAGGGGGTGTCAAATTTGTGGCAAATCAATAAACACCTCCTCTGGGACAAGGAAAACGTAATTCTAACAAACTGCACCTCGTGTAAAACTAAGTTCTTGAGCCTTTGTTTAAAGGAGGGAAAAGAGGCACGAGAACGTAAGTAAAAGACGGGTGTAGGCCATAATAGCGGTTCTCAACGTGTGTAGTGAGGGATCTGTATAACACCCTATGGTGACTAAGCACACATTCCGTTTTTTGGAAATGGACCAAATATTTGAATGAAATTCGCCGTAGTGTCACGCGAAAGAAAGCCGGAGCGTATAATGTAACTTTGGAGGTGTGTGGCGGACATCGTCCGTTTTTGTGAGATAATTTGGACTCTCCCCCAGAGACGATAGAAAGAAGCTATAATTTGATTCGTGTTTCTTGGAGCGCGGACATCGACCAACCAAGATGGAACCGTTTCTCATCGGCGTCGCCTGTACCTCAGTCGATTGGAGAACGGTCTCGCAACGGTAAAAGAGGAAAAGTGAGTTGGCTTCGCAGTCAATGGACGTGGAGGTAGTGGATTGCTAGATAAAAATAAGGGATAGGGAGTTTTAGACCGGGACTCCCGGAGGGGATCGTGGTAGCTGGCTTTTCTTTATGGGTTTCTAGGGAGCATATACCAGCTGGTGCGGGTCACTGGGCAGGCTTGGGTAGCCACAAATGAATCGATGTCGGCAGCGTTGAGGCCGTAACAGCCTCCGCTGGTGCGGTGGAGGGTAGTTTCCAGAACACAGGAGAACTTTGCACCCGGACTAATGGATAATATTGAGCTGAGAAAAGAATTCTCGCCAACCATTCATCAACAAGGGCGTCGAAGCCCCTGTTGGAATAACTGGGACTTGAAGCAGCCAGGTAAGAGCGGCCGGCCGATGGGAGGCCCGCAAATGGGGAGACTGCGTCTATCACTTTGAAAGGACTTTTCGCTTTTTATTTTACATGAAAGACACCTCCAAAACATAAGCACACGTAAGAGATGAACATCGAAATGTGATGAATAATAAAACCTACTAATTATAATCATGAGGAGCGCAAACGCTGAATTCGAGCCACCACAACGGCCCCAGAGCAATAAATAACCTCCCTCCAAGAAACTCCCACCTCCCCTGGGTGGTTCATGGGTGGTGACCTCTAGACCCACCTTCCTACTCGGTAAGTCTCCCGGAACTTCGGAGTCCAGTCCCAAAGATGAAATAATGCCACCGTGCAACACACGGATAAGACGCGAAGCCAAGATTTAAATACACCCCATGTTGCAGGGGAGCCTCACTCGAGTTAGCCAAGGTTTCAGGTCCACACATAGGCGGCCGGAGAAAGCGAGAACAACCGGTTTTTGAACTATACCCTCACCCACGGAACAGCGCCAGAGAGCAAGATGGGCACAAGTATCGAGTAATAAGAGACCAACGGCACGTACATCCACCAGGCTCGCAGGAGAAATTGGGAGACTCACGAGCACACAAAGAGAGATCAGGTGAATCGTACTCTGTAGTACGTACAGATCATGAAGAGGAGAACGGCGAAACAAACTGGGAAAAGGGATTGAAATAATAATAATAATAATAATAATAATAATAATAATAATAATAATAATAATAATAATAATAATAATATAATAATAATAAATAATATAATAATAAGAATAATAGTAAATAATAAATATGAATATAATTAATAATAATTAATAATAATAATAATAATCAATAATTAATAATAATAATAAAATAATAATAATAATAATAAATAATAATAATAATATTAATAATATAATTAAAATTAATAATATAAAAAATAAAAAAAAAATAATAAATAATAATAATAATAATAATTTTTTTTGAGTGGATGTACAGGGATCTCCACAGCACACAAGAATGCGGCTAGACCATGTTAGCAAACTAACGACAGGGGAAATCCCTAACAAAACGGATAATAATAATAATAATAATAATAATAATAATAATAATAATAATAATAATAATAATAATAATAATAATAATAATAATAATAATAATAATAATAATAATAAAATAATAATAATAATAATAATAATAATAATAATAATAATAATAATAATAATAATAATAATAATAATAATAATAATAATGTTGACAGTTTGTTTCCATCGATAGATTACATGATCAATGGTTTAGATAAATCACAGTTCCCAAAGTTTCTTGATCTGGCCACTGACGACACAAAATTTCTATTTAATAATGAGCATTACTGCCAAACAGACAGAATGGCGATGGTTTCACCATTGGGTCCGGCTTCGCTAATTCATTTCTAAGTTTCCATGAACAAACATGGTTAAATGAATGTCCAACTGAATATAAACCAAAAACATATAAAAGATATGTAGATGACTGTTTTTTAATTTTTAGAAATCATAGTCAAGCCTCATTGATTTTAAACTATCTCAACACTAAACATACAAATATCGTTTTTACTATGGAGGAAGAATCAAATAATTTACTACTATTTCTAGACGTTTTAATTTAACATAGAAATAATTCCTTTTCTACTTCAGTATATAGAAAACCCTCTGCCACATTATTAGGTATGTATTTTCTCTGTTTCCTCCCAACGAAATACAAATTATCTGCACTACAATGTAAGCTTTTCAGAGCATTTAAACTTTGCACCTCATTGGTAAAATTCCATGAAGAAATTGAATATTTAAGTAATTTTGCTAATTTTAATTTGTTCCCTTCTAATATATTTCCTAAAATAGTATACAGATTTCTTGAAGATAAATTTCGTCCGAGACAGCCTTTCAACGATATCCCCAAACAAAGACTTTATTTAAAAATTCCATTTATCGGCCAATATACTGCGAAGCTGACAAATCTATTAACCCCCACGTCGCACCGAACATTTCCATCAACTGAATTTATTTTTATCCCTAATGAAAATTTCCAATTTTTTTCAGAATTAAAGACAATATTCCCCACAGATTGAGATCCTCTATAGTTAACATGTATACATGTACGGATTGAAATGTCGTTACGTAGGCCAAACAGGTCTACAACTTCATTCGAGGGTTTCAAAGCATTTGGGTTTGTCATGCAGAACTAATTTACCATTAATCACGCCAGAACATTCGTTTATCCGATCTCATGCCTTGGAAAAGGACCACTCAATCTCACGAAACAGTTTTGAAATCATAGCCTCAGCAAGCAGCTCTCTTGATAGAAAGATCTTGGAAAGAATTAAATAAGGACCAATCCTCTATCCAACTTTTTTTACATTAAATTAATATTGTTACCATTACTGTATTCAATACTTGTTAATTTTCATCATTGTAAGTTGTAACCATAAAAAAGTTACTATTATTTATTATTTTTAGAATTATTGCTTTATTATTATTATTATTATTATTATTATTATTATTATTATTATTATTATTATTATTATTATTATTATTATTATTATTATATTATTATTATTATTTATTATTATTAATATTTTTTGAGAAATTATTATTATTATTTTATTATTATTATATTTTATTATTATTCATTATTATTATTATTTTATTATTATTGTTATTATTATGATTATTGTTATTATTATTGTTATTATTACTGTAATTATGATCACTTTTATCTACTAATTGTCATTATTTTATTGTCATAAATATCTTTTGTTAATTTTAATTCCTGTACACTGTTTTTTAGCTTATTATTGTCTATCAATTTGGTTCTATTTTCTTGCATTTTAACACTATAAAACATACTGTTTCAAACAGTAATTATTCAGCATATCTGTTTTAACCAACTAACTATATATATGCATTCAGTAATTTTCACTTTTTACTTTTCGATTATTAAAGTTTTGTAACTCAGTAGTCAGTACACTATAAAATTTTCTCAGATTCTGTCAGGTGCGTTTGTTTGAGTTTTTTCCACTTTGTGTAAATTTGTGATTTTGTTTTAATTTTAATTTTCATTTTCATTTATGTACTTTGTTTCCCATTCTCTAATGTAACTTTATTCATGGTGTATTAATATTAATATATAGTTTTTCCTCTTGTAATTTTACTTGTAATATTTACTTTTCGAATTTAAAGTTTCGTAACTTTAGTACACAATAAAATTTTTCAAGATTCTGTCAGTTCGGTTTGTTTAAGTTTTTTCGATTTTTGTGGTAAATTTGTGAGTTTGTTTAAATTTTCATTTATGTACTTTGCTCTACAGTAGAGTAAATTTTTGCCGAAGATGGGTTGAGGAATACCCCGAAACTGTCCAAATTTTATAAATAAAGAATGCTTCGTCTACTTTTATTCGTTTTCCTATTCATTATTAAGACTGGTTCCCAAGGAACAAACTACTTTGCTGATAATATATATACGTAATACTATATATATATATATATATATACTAATATAATATATATATATATATATATATATATATATATATATATATATATATATTATATATATATATATATATTAATTATTATATATATATAATATATATATATATATATATATATAATATATATTATAATATATATATATATTATACTATTATATAATATATATATATATATATATATATATATATATATATATATATCTATATATTATATATATACTATATTATATATATATTATAATATATATAATAATATATATATATATATATAAATATATATATATATATATCATATTTTAATGAATGAGTCATAGGAGATTTTACTTTCCATCAGCGGGAATTCGAACATTGGAACACCGCGTCGGCAGCGTTTACAATAATCGGATGCTCTAAACCACTGACCATCCACGTCCCAATAAAGCACGCTTCAAGCCAGTTTTTAAAAGCACCGGTTTTCTCATCGCATAAATGCTAGTACTCAAAAGGCTGAGATAAATAATGAAATATATCTTCTAATTGCGATTAAATATGCAACATTTAACATCTAAAATATAAGAACGAGGGATAGGACAGGCTGGACACCTGTGATGTCGCCCTTGACGGGAGCTCGGTAGCTTTATAACTGTTCTCGAATCCAACTTTTTTGGGTTGGAGATAGCTCAGTCGTAAAGCATCGGGTATATGTCCTTTATCGCAAACAGGCCGTGGTTCAATCCCAGAGAAGGCAGTAATTTCTTTACTTTCCCAGTATATGTTCTTTCTTTATATATAAGTATAAATAATTATAATAATTATATATATATATAATAATAATATACTATATATATATTATATATATATATATATAATATATATATATATATATATTATATATATATATATATATATATATATAAATATATATATATATATATATATATATATATATATATATATATATATATATATAGTATATATTATATATTAGGGATGGGCCCGGATAGTGAAATTAGCCGATAGCCAGATACCGATATCCGCCTGGACAGTTAGACCGGAATATTCGCCGGATAATCGGATAGTGAATTAGCCGGATACCGGATATCCGGCAATCTGTTATATAGCGTCGGGTGGGGTGACTAAATAAAAAAAATTTTTTTGCATCGTGGTAAGTACTACAAGTTTTATTTAGATTTCTTTAATTCTAGAGAGTTTTTATATTTTTTAAAAAAATATAATAAATTTAGTGTATAAAATGGTCTTAAATAGAGATTTCACATTTGAAAAATCGCGAGTTTTTTTTTAACTTTGTTTAAATGAAAAGTTATGGAGAATATTTTTAATTATATTTTTTTCAGTGATACAGTTGACAGTTGAAGTTGTTAGCTTTAAACTGGCAAACTAAAAATTTTTGTTCCAAACAGTGATAGTGGTTAAATCACTGGGCTTAACTTGGCCCAATTCAAGAAGCCGAACTTCATACCCCCCATAAAATTGATGATGGGGTGTGGATTGGGCCACCATTGTTATTCTTATTTTTATGTAGCCTATTATTATTTCATTTTTATTACGTATAGCTAATTTTAAATAATAATAAAGCAGTTACTTATATTAACGTAAAAATTAAAAATAAAAAATTAAATCTTATATTTGGAAAATATGAATTCAAAAAAAATGTTTCAAAATTTGTCCCACGAATGGGTGAATTGGGCCACCAATTTTTTTTTATTTTATTTATCATTATTGAAACTTTAATTACTTATTACTATTTTTAATATAATAAACAATTTCTATATTGAGTTAAAATTAAAATATAAAATTGAATTATACATAAAGAGGAATTTAAAAGTGGCCAATTCACCACAAGGTGGGTCCGATTCACCCCTTCAAGGTGAGTCTAAATGACCTTTATTTAAACTTTAATAAAATATGATTAATTAGAATTCCATTAATTCTTTTTTTATTGGTTCTAATGACCTACTATAAATTGCTTTGATTTTCAGAAAAAAAATTCTAAAAAGTGTAATTAGGGGAAAGTTGGGGAGACGAAGTTATACGCTAAAGTGGCCAATCGTCACCCCGCCCGAAAGCTATACGGGATTTAATATATA
>JABUQX010033373.1:0-15000 GCA_015478945.1 Trachelipus rathkii
GAATTTCTTGAGACTTACCTTCGGGTGATTAGGTTCACTTGCAGCACATTACCTACTAAAAATTAAGCGCGGTGCGATAAAAGTTCAGATATTCAATATATCTAAGTGCTAGACTTAGATAATTAATAAAACTTATCAATTTCCCAAATTACATTGTCATCTTATAACCGTGTACATAACCAGGTTACAGAGAGTATCATGAAAGTACTTTGTTATTAATATAAAATAATAATAATTCATGAAATATAAATGAAGATAATATTTAAAAAGTGATAACTGATAGTCCGGATATCGGACTTCAGTATCAATATATACACATACACATAGCACACCACAATATACAATCACACACATATATATATATATATATATATAATATATATATATATATATAATATATATTATATATATATTAATAGAGATATAAAAAAAATTTCTAAGAATAATTAATATATATAAAAATAATAATGATATTAATTCTTTTAACATGTAATATAATTATTGCACTGTATTAAAAACTTCCTAAGTTTCCAACTTCAATTTGAAGAATTTTTTGCAAACTTTAAAAGCTTGATTCATTTTGAATTATAATTTGGTTCTACTCCACTAAATCACTTTGTAGTCCCGACAAACCACAAAGAGGTATATTAAAATGATTTCACTCGCCTACGAATCCCATCTTAGTCAATCGAGAGAATGAATTATGAGATATGAATGCAAAGTTTTAATACATTTCAATTACTCACATATGTTACTTAGAATAAGATTGGAACGAATTCTCGTGGGACGCCGTCAGTCTTACTAGTCATAAGATTTATTTTATTAGAGATGTTAGCTAGCCTGCGCCTATGCCTGCCTCCATAGCTCTAATGAGGCAAATGTACCTATCATATACTGTCTCTCTTGAGTCTCTTTCAGTGCGTTCTATAATTGAGTTGTATAATGTCAATGCACTCTTAGTGCGCTCGAGCCACTCATATATGTACGCACTTTCTATTGATCAGAGACCTAATTATCAGCTCATTAATGAGAGTCCTGCGTATCATTGTGTATTTTCTGGAGGACCCGATACGTGTCTGTGCTTGATTATGGAGTCTGATTATGATTTAATATCTTATGTTCAAAGTTGATAAAGTCTCTGAATTATACACAGATGTCTTGTGATATAATTAATATAGGGAGTTATACCGCCTTTATAAGGATTATAAAAAAAACATTTAAATTTTAATTTATTTGTAATTAATATACATACCTGAGTAAACTAAATATAATCTACACGTTACTTCACTATATTACCTCCTCCATGTCCTTTGAGTGGTCACTCATAATATGTATAATTATATCCCTACCAGGAGGTTTCAGTACACGAACGCGAGAGAGAAGTAAGTTGAAAATTTTTATCAAGAGCCATAGTTGCCAATATATTTTTATAATTTGTAGTTAAGTCCAATCTGTGAATGTATTATATATATAATAATATATTATATATTAATATTATAATATATTATATATAATATATATAAGTTAATTAATAATAATATTTATAATATATTAATATATAATATAATTATAATATTATATATATATTAATATATAATAATATTATTAATAAATATAATTAATATAAATATTTATAAGGTATATATATATAAACATGAAATAAAGATAAATTTAAGTTAATGATAAATAAATATATTTACCAAACTTATCCTTGATCTCTTTGAATTTTTATATATATAATTTATTTAATTGGTAAACTAATTTTTCTAAACAATAAAGATAAAATATTCATCACCAATAATAATTATACTATTTAGTTAATAAATAAATACGAACTGTGATATAAAAACAGTTATTTTTTTATTTAATATTATTTATTAATTTATTATTGAGTACATTATTTTATATTATTAGATATTTCTTATTTTTATGAATATAAATCACGCAAGATCTAAATAAATTCTTTAATTTGTAAAAGAAAGAATTATTAATTAGTAATAATTATTAATTATTAGAAAAATACTAATATATTATATATATATATATATTATATAAGAAATGAAATATTTTTTATATCAATTTGTTACTATTAGAACAATAGTTCTTTATCACTAATCAATGAGGAGTTAAATCTTATAGAATCTCGGAAGAATAATCTCATATGTTTAGTCTACGTTCATTTCTAATAATTTACTCTAAACTATTTATTTTGAATGAATAATTAAATAAATAATTAGCTTATTAGTTAAAAGGGTAAACTTGGAATAGCTGACATCCGGTCTTTCTCGTCCCGACAGATGTATTAAATTGGGAGTTGATCTGTGCGCTCTTTGCTTAGTCCCCGCTCTTTTTATTTTTATTAAATAGTATATATTGTTTTGCAGATTATCTCTATTGTGACGCCTTTTAGCGCATTATATCATTAATAGATTTAGAATTAGATTGCAGTCTAATTATAATGTAGTTCGACATTATGCAGCATACATTCTGTGGAGCTTAGTCATAAATCTATTAACTCTTATTCTATGATATATAATAATTTAATAATTATTATTATTAAATATTATTAATTAATTAATTATATTTATATTTAATTAAAATTCAAAGTTCATTACCATATTATTTCTTCTCTATCATTACCATTCTCATTTAAATATACTTCAATCTCACACAATAAAATATAAAGAACACATTTGGGAAGTTATCAGAGATTTCAAACAACCTAAATACAGATCGATACCCCATTGGCTTCATTTACATGCAACTGTCACACTTGGCACTAAAAACTATATCATTCAATAATATTATATCATGATACATACCTTATGTCAAGTAGGGTTTTTACTTTATTATCTCATTTTAGAGAGGATAAAGGGAAGGTATATCGAGCTAAATATAGTTAATTCGTAACTCTTACCAAATTCGAAATATATATTAATTAATTATTATTATTATTATTATTATTAATTAATTATTTATATAATTATTATTATTTTTATTGATATTTATTATAATATATTATTAAATTATATTATTTAATTATTATTATTTAATTATTATAAATTAGTAGAAATAGTGAGCATCAGGCACATATATACACCAAAAATCGGTAAGATCTCAACGCTCTACTACCAGTACCTTGGCTTTTGAAACTTCCTACAACCTGCACCGTTTGTTAGCCTTACACTATCCGCACATTTTTTTTGGAAATTACACACAATATACCATAATACTTATATATATATATATCAATATTATGTACTTATCCGTCCATTATATATATATCACGCACATAACATTAATATATTAAATAATTAATAATATATATATAATATATATAATTAATATTATATATTAATAATTAATATATTAATATATAATATATAATATATATATATATATATATATATTAATATTATTAATAATATATATATATAATATATATATATCATATATATTAATACTAATATTATATATTTAATATATATATAATTAATAAATAATATATATATAATTATTATATATATTATATATATAAGTATTAAAAGAGCTTGAAATGTATTTTTATTATTAAAATTATCAATATAATTATAATAAAAAAACATAAAACTTAATAAAATATAATATATAATATGCACCAACTAAGTATAAATAAATACTAAACAATGCAAATAATGAATACTTATATTATTAAATAATATATATACTTCAAGTATCATATCTCCTCCTCTTCCTCAGTTCTCGAATATTTACAGGAAGCTCTCATATTTCACTACTCTATTAGAGTAAGACATAAAATAATAATCGAGATAGTGATGCTAATCACTTTACTCCCTACTTAGAAGAAAGAAACAATAATTATCGAAGGTCTCTGGTGCTACTATCTTTTAGAGAAAAGAACATAGTATAATTCGAATTGTCCTCCAGGGAGTGCTAAGACTTGTAAAACATTTATTGGGTTATTAAATATATTCTAACTACTACCAATGGAGAACATTACTAATCCCTAAGCAGCTATCAGCTAACAAGCTAGGGAGGGATGAGTGTAATATATTATATTAGTGAAAAATGAGTATCATAACCTAGATCATCGAGAAGCAGTTAACATATCTATAAATTAAGGGAACAATGACATATCTGCAGGTAAGTTATTGAGGTACTCATGCCCTCCTTCTAAGCCACACTAGATACGGTATATATGTCATTTTTTTTACCTTCCTATACTTTAAGGATGATCCAGAGATAGTAATGCTGACATGGTATATTACATCCTCTGAAGTTATCTCTAGATTCTTAAAGGTAGATTAAGAAATTATGAATTATTTATAAATAATTAAAATTACTAAATATATACAAAAAATATTTCTAATTAGTAAAATACTAAATACCTGACATAATAATATAGTAAGTTATTTCTAATATACAGGAAAGGCATATATAGTATATATATAAACATTAAATTAATATAATATTTTGTTTATATAATTATAATATATATATATAAATATATATATATTATATTAGTATATTAAATTAAAGTATAATATTAATTATATATATATATAATATATATATATATGATATTAAATATATTAATTAATATCTAATATAATATATAATTATAAATATATTAATATATATATATTAATATATATATATATATATATATATATATATATATATATATATATTATAATATATATATGATATATATATAATATTAATATATTTAATATCAGTATAATGAGCGACTCCTGCACTACAGTTACTTCATTCGATTGCATCTTATACGACTGAGAGTATGACACATTTTAGAAAACTATCTATTTTATTGCAAATGTTTATTACATAATGGTTACGTTAATAATATTCTCTATTAAAATATTTCGGAAAAAATATATTTAACAAAAAAATTATGAAGTTATTGTATACATTAAATAATATATTATAAGTGTGGATTAGCCAGAAAATAGATAAAGATAATATAATAGGTAGGGAAGAATATTAGTACTCGAGCTTAATCTTTAAATATACAGCTTTATTAGCATAATTAAAATAATATTAAGTACACTAATATATACCGTGCCCCACAAATATACTAATGATAAAGTTAGCGTAGATTATCATATTAATCAGTGAATTTATGATAAGAAATAAATAAATTATTTATAAATTTATTATGTTTATAAATAAAATGTTTAAATACTATGCATAATGTTCCTTTTCCGATATATTAGACAAAAAATATTTTATAATAAATAACAAAATAAAAAAATATCACATTAAGATAATATATAACTAATATCTAATACAATTATTGCACTTATAGATAATAGAAAGAAAATATAATAAGTTAACTTGAAATATTTTGTTAAAAGTTAAAGATTAGTACCATAAAGATATATCTTACAATAGAAATAATACTGAGTATTATTAAATAAATAAAAAAATGATTTAATGGGACTACCTATATATAACTCTTAAAAGTAATTTAATAATTAAATATAATATATATATATATATTATATTATATATATTAATATATAATTTTAAAATTATATTATATTAATAATAATATATTATATATATTAATATAATATATATATATTATCATATATAATATATATATAATATAATATATATTATTAATAACTAATATATATATTATAAATTTAATTATATATATATTAATTATATATAGTATTAATACAGTGGCGTATCCAGAAATTTTTTCGGGGGCCAGACAAAAAATCGTTTCTTATATATATATAATATATTATATATATATATATTAATTAATATATACTATTATATTTATAATTAAATATTATATAATATATATATTAATAATTAATATAATTATATATATTAATATATTATATTATTATATATATATATTATATATATATATATATAATATATATATATATATATTAATATTATAATTATTATAATATCAGTATTATATATATATATATATATATATATATAATTAATAAAATTAAGTCATGGGGTACGGCTCGTCGAGTACATAATTATGGTGAGTATAGCTCATAATCTGACATTTTTACTCGAAGCACAACTCAAATTATTAATATATATATATATAAATATATATGAATATGATATATATTAAATTATATATATATATGATATATATATATTATATATAATATATAATATATATATTATATAATTAATATATATAATATATAATATATATATATATATATATTATATATATATAATATATATATATATATATATATAATATCATTAATATACTTAATATAATATAATTATATTATATATAATATTATATATATATATATATATATAATATATAAGTATAGATCATGTCGTAATTATCCGGCCTCCTAATCATCCATATATTATATATTAACTATTCGATTGTATTTAATATTGTATTTCTGAGCACAATTTCATAATAAATTGGAAATGAGAGTGAGAAAATGCTAAAGTTCAAATATTTGAACTTATTATGGTATTTAAATATTGTCAGCTTCATCTACTCTAATAAATATATATTTATATATGAAAATAAAAAGTATTCAAAATCTATTATATTAAACTATAATTAATATACTCCATAGGCTAATATACCTTTATGCATTTAATGTATTAATAGTTTAAATATACTATATTAATAACTGACTAAACTCACTAAAAGATATATCTCTTTACTAATTTTATATATTAATGTAAATTTATTTGTATGTTTATTTATTTCACTCTGTATTGTTTAAAAAAATAAATGAAATAAAACTGAACTATTGGCCCGAAGAGAGCTTTCAATACTTTATTTGATTAAGTTAGATTTAAAAATAAAATAAATTGGCTTTGCATACTTACCTGGAGGCCGGATAACGACATGAGCGCCATATATTATATTATATATAATATATCTATATATATATATATATATATA
Source organism: Trachelipus rathkii (assembly GCA_015478945.1). Lineage (NCBI taxonomy): Eukaryota > Metazoa > Arthropoda > Malacostraca > Isopoda > Trachelipodidae > Trachelipus > Trachelipus rathkii. Next base: position 6,950 of record JABUQX010033373.1, read on the forward strand.
TATATATAATATATATATATATATATAATATTATATATATATATTATATATATATATATATACTATATATAATAATATATATATTATATAATATATAATACTATATATATTATATATAATAATATATATATTATAATATATATAAATAATAGATAGATATAGATATATGTATATAGAATATATAGAATAGATAGAGAGAGAGTAGAGAGAAGAAGAGAGAGAAGAGAGAGAGAGAGAGATGAGAGAGATGAAGAGAGAGAGAGTATGAATGATGAAAATAGGCCCACTAATAAAATAGCAATATAAGAGATTTATAAATATAAACCGCAAACCACAAATTTACCATATAATCGTTATATATTACGTTATATATCGCCGAGAGTTGAAAAATTATGGAAACATGAGAGTCTAAATAATTCCGAATTGTTTGTATTATACACAAATATTTGAATTTTCAAGTTATTGAAAACAAAAGCGGTTGTATCTTGATATGCAACCAAAAGTTGTAGGTATAAAACGTTTACACATTATTATCATTATAATATATAATATAAAGTAATAATAAAAAAAAAAGAAAAAGAAAAAAAAGTATTTTTATTAATATTATTACACACATTTTTCTCCCTCAAAAAAATAGTATAGAGGCATGTGTGATTTATTAGTTAGTACTGTCAAACAAATCACAGTATATTATGTGATTTATTTGAACATTTGGCTATAACTGTAAAATTTAGATAGTAACGTATTTTTTTCAATTTCGTTTGAAAATAAAACGTTATTATGTGTTATAATATTATATATATATTATGCAATTTAGTACATCTTTTTTATTAAGTACTTATCGATTTTTAGTGAGATCAGGAAAATAAAAATAATAATTTATTTTATTGCATTTTTCGGTCACGGTAAAAGTTGAAATAAATATATGGTGAGTTTATGTGTCAAAAACCAATATGCAAACAAAAGTAAGACTACTCACGAACGCCCCTAGATATTAATTATATTAATTATATATAATTATAATATATATATATATATATATATATATATATATATATAAAGTATTAGAACGGGAACCAAATATTTTAAAAATTTCTAAGAAAAATGGGGAATATTATAATTATATTAATATAATATATATAAAAAATGCATAACCTTATCTTATAATATATTGGTTAAATATTATTAAATCGCCGGGCAATGAGTGGTGAGAAAGTACTTAGGAGATGATGAGATGATCGCAGTAGTAGTAAGTATTCAAGATAAGAGAGAGAGAGAGAGTAGCGAGAGATGAAAAGAGAGAGAGAGGAGCAGAGAGGAGAGAGGAGAGAAATGATGATATGCACAAGTAAGTACTTTCACCTTCAACTGCACTATACAAAAAAGGTAATGTGTAAGCTAAAGCTCCAGAATAAGTCTTAATGTATGAAAACTTCTTTCCTACTGTAGCAGTATAGTACATGGGTAAAATTGCAAGTGATTTGACAACAAGATGTAAATATTTCTAAAATTTGAGGACTTAGCGATACAATGAAACACAGTCACCTACGTATTTAATTACTGTTTATGGCGATACTGTGCCTACTGTATGAGCCTATTATCAACTTCTACATAAATACCCATCATGAAGTTTTATATAACACAAATCTTACATATTGTGACCTTTCGTAGTATCTTCCTTGTGAATATGTTACACATATATATTTTATCTTCTCACTATAATTAGTATCAATTACTACTACTATGCTCGTAAGACAATATTATGACATGAGAAGATATAATTAAATGTTGTGTCTGTGTATGTAGTGTGTAAGTAGATAGCCTGTCTGCTCGCTGGAGTATGGCTGTATAGTTGTGTGTGTGTGTGTGTGTGTGTGAATATTGTCGTGATGGTGTGTGTTATGTCTGTTCATAAGATAATCAAGTATAACTACAGTAAATGTTAATCGTGAAATGATTCAGAGGTGCATGGTGGTCGATCTGGAAGAAGGAATGTTAGTAGTTTCTTATGTGTTCATTGTTACTTTGAGATAGCTATTCTAAGAGGTATGTGGTTCTGACTAAAATCGACTTACGAAGATATATGTTTCTGACTGCTACGAATTATATAAAACTAATCTAATTTAACCTCTGCACTTTATATATATATATAGCAAATCTAAAATGCTTAAATTTTTGTTGTCTTAATAAATTTTCGGGGGGGCCATGGGCCCCCTGGCCCCCCCCTAAATACGCCACTGTATATATATATAATATATATATATATATATATATAATTAATCATCACCCACCTTCTATCCCCCAAGACTGGGTGTAGGTGCGTAACATGCACCGAAAAGCAGAATGATAGTAAAAGAAATATGAACGCCAAGTAGATAAGAAGCCACCTTTACCTGTCCCTTTATACTATTTTAGTGAGACTCGTCGCAGTCAGAAAATCCCCCATACCACCCTAGAGCTCAACGGGACCGCGACGGACCCTCACCTATGGCATCTCGTCAATGGGGGTTCAACCCCTTGGCCCAGGTTGGGCCACAACCATACCCCCCTTCCGTCGCTTTTACAGCTTTTCAAAAATTGATTTTTATCTTCAGCACGGTACGGTATCACTAAGCATTCTGACCTGCGGTGTGGAAGATACAAGCAGAGAGCGTCTACAAAACCCTACGCCCATTCACTCCTATTATGGTATCTTTCCTCTCCTCTGCCAAACTCAAATTTCTCTTCACTGACTCATCCAACTTTTTCTTCGGTCTCCCTGCCGGTCAATTTCCAGCACACTCATCACTATACATCAGCGTAACCAACCGACTATCATCCAACCTTTCCACTGACCAAACCATCTCACGTACTTTCATTTATTCTCTCATTTACCCCTTTTGTTCAAACCAACCACAACTCATCAATTACGTTCATTTCCCATATTTTATTTATCACAATTCTTCTCAAAAAACCTAACACGCCCCACTAAGATTGGTCCATCTGAACACATTGTACTTTAGATTATACCTCTTATTTAAGACCATTAGTCTCACTACTGTACATTAACACAGGTAACAAATAAAGCTCTTCTACAAGCAGTATTTTTTACTACCTCTGCTGCAAGTAATCAGTTCGTGACTTCTACATCCATTAACGATTTAAACTTGTACCAGTAACCTTCATGCCATTCACAACTTCTCTCTCTCACACTAGACTAAAACCGTTTTCCATTTTGCCATCCAAATAAACTGATATCCTAAATATAATTAGAACGCCGCAACTTGTTCCACGCGCGTTCTCACCATCTGCAAAGCATAAACTAATTCAAACACCTCCTTTTAACACACCCTCTCAACCAATCCTCTCAAACTCTCGTCAGACGACTCGTCACACAAAACCAAATCATCGATATACAATAATAGAGACCCTCGAGTCCTCTTCCATGTTCTTTCTCACCCATCATTCTAACACCATTCCCTGCCACCTGCGTTCCACCTCTAGTCTTTATAACCCCTCTCCTATAAAATTTGAGAAAACCAAAGGAGAAACATAGATAACACATCCTGCCTTACTGCTGATGGTGCCGCATTAATATTATTTCCCAATCACTTTAATTCTTACACCAGCTCTTGCCAAGAGTTTTAGCTATCGTCATACTATTTAAATCTAGATATTGTAATTTATATAGATATATATATATATAGTACATTCTTAGAAAATCTATGAATACTATAATATTACTTAGTGATTATATGTAAGTATTAAGTAGTATTATATACTATATATATATATTTAATTATTTATTTATTTATTTGTTTACAGATTTAACTAGAATAACTTTCGATCTATTCGTTGTCTGGGAAACAAAAACCCAAAAAAGTGTGTTTAGAATTTGGGCATTGCTGGCCAGAAATTTCAAAAAATCAAAGCACTACTTTACGTGGCATTCAGCATAGGAATGAGTAAGATCTCTTCATTAATTAACATTTGAAAAGATTTTTGTTATTTAATTAAAGTACTAAAAGTAAGTGTGGCAAACCCATTAAGAAAACCAAATACAACATGTCTTAAAGAGATTAAAGAATAGGTTAATTAATTTACATATTTTATGTGGCATGTTAATATGAACATTGGCTAAAGAGGCAATGAAACGCATGGTCCATTCGATAAAGTTTCATTTGATTAAAGAGATCATTCCGTAAATGACCTTTAAATGGTTTTGTTTTGTGAAGATAATGTGTATTTATTAGGCAGAAGATAAACTCAATAATATTTAGGAAAGCATCAGGACATGCAAGTGTTAAAAAGAAAGTAGACAATAATTAATTCAAAGAATTTAAATCATTTACATGACACACAATAAAGTAAGACAAGATGTGATGAATTTGAATTTGATCCAGTTTAAAAGTGGAAAGTATTCTTTAACACTTTCATTTGAAAAGATTTCCGATTAGACAAATATACAATAGATTGCTACACAACCTTAGTTAATGCGCAATATAATTATATCGATTACCTAGCTTGGTAGCTGCTATCACTGAAGTAGAACAAAAAAAATTGAATTTTAAAAAGAACAACAATGGAATTAGTATTTTTCTTTATTAGTTATTATAATTAATAAAGAAAATTACTAATTGCGATGATATACAGTATATCTATAATATCTCTCGAAATATCTAAATAATATGTCTAGAGATAATCACCCGCTCTCCAAAAAGTTTATTCATTGAAGTCACAACTCCTAATTACTTAGTTCTTTTATCAGATAACAAGTTGAGAGCAAATTTTGTCTGAAGATTTAGAAAATTGTGCATAAGACCTCGATTCATGAGATTAATGAAAGTAATAAAAAATAAAACCAAAATGGAAATTCAGATTGACTAGAAATCTTAGGCAATAAATATTTTGCCAATTCCACTAACATCGATCAAGGACAAAAGTTCTTATGAATAGTCAGATGATTGTATGGTAACAGAAAGGTAACCCATATAATCCAGGCACATATAGTTCCATAAACCTGCTGAATGAAACAGAGTTAAATGATTGGATCACGTTTTAGATTAGCAAAGGTATGACAGAGTTATTGGCTCCGGACGTGAAGAGTGGAGTAAATGAAAGAATAAAGGAGAGAGTATTAAGACGGTAACGTACTAGTGCTGGGGTTGGAGGGATGCAAAAAACCCCTGAGGGTTTCTTCTTAAGACTAGGCTACATCTTATGTTGCAACAATTTCCCCATAACATCATAACAGTCAAAGTCCTTTCATAGCGGCAGAAATACTTTAGCTTAGGAGTAGTAGCTTTTTGTTATAAAAGTTCATACCTCACGGGCATAGCCCTATTCTAGGAGGGGGAACTTCAGGTGTGTAGTGGGGTTCGGACTAGGGGTTGAACCTGGGTTCTTGCTATGAGACTCTGCCGCTCTACCGATTGAGCCACTGCATCGGTAGCTGCATAAGCTCTATTTTTTTCACTTTTTAAGTTTCTTTTATTCATTTTTTCTTTCCTTTTTACTAACTAAATGTAATTATTATTATTCTTTTTTGACGTGCCGCTTACGAGATTTTAAGAAATTCATCTTAATCCTACTTTTGATGTACTTTTTCATTTTTCCCATCCTCTTTCATTCAATATTTCAATCCTCCCATGTACTATAAATAATATCTTGTAAAATATATATATATATATATATATATATATATATATATATATGCTATATACTCTTATATAACATATATGCATATGTATACCTGCTATATGCACTTTATACTCATACTACTATATATATGTATATATATATATATATATATACTTTATATATATATATATATATATATATATATATATATATATATATATATATATATATATTACATTTTTTATATATATATATCTTTAAACATAAATTTTTATATATATATATATATATACTATAACTTTCTCATATATTTATATATATATATATATATATATATATTATACTACATATATTTTTATATAAATATATATATATATATATAATATATATATATATATATATATATATATATATATATATATATATATATATATATATATATATATATATATATACAGGGAACTGTGGTTTCATCTTTGGCAGCTTTGAGTCACAGAGATCCAAGATACTTTAAAGAGCCTGATAAGTTTGACCCTTCACGATTTAGACAGAATGGAAGAATACCTTCCTTCGGCGAGGATTCAGGCCTTTGGAATAGAGTAGGATCACAATTTGAGAATTTCTTCTGACTCTTGGTTGAGGGCCAAAAAGATAAGCTTTGAGATTAAGTTGAAAGAGCTTTAAGTTCGTTTTAATTAACATAGCATTTTGTGGTGTTAAAATAGTAAAAACTATTTAATATATATATATATATATATATATATATATATATATATATATATATATATATATACTAATATATATATATATATATATATATATATACTCTTATAAAATTAAGAGTGAGAAGTTAAGTGAACAAGGTAATAAGGATAAGTATGTAAGAGCGCTCGCTAGTAAATCGGTTGAATATGAACAAGTTGATACTGAACAAATCTGGGGGCAAATAAAGAAGCAATTGTTAGTAGTGCAAAGAAGTATGATTTGTGCTAAAGTAGGGAAGTAAGAATGTTAACAATCAGTGATGGAACAAGAGGTGACAAAGCAGTTAAAGGTAAAAGAAATAAATGGTTAAGATATTACTAAACTAAATGATAGAGTTTCAAGAAAACTGTAAGAATTATAAGGAGGAAAAAAGAAATACTAAAAAGTTACATACATAGGAGAAAACAAGAGTGAAAATGAACAGTTTGGAAAGAGAATGAATGAGCAAATCGAAAGACATAACTTTACTCGTATCAAGCGAGAACTGTATGAATGAGAATAAGGGAATCTGCTTAGAATAATGAATAGGGATGGGGCTTTTGTAACTGTTGAAATGGATGTGAGGGAGTGTGAAGAACACTTCAAAATCTGCACAATATTAACATTAATGAAGTGTTAGTGAATGTGTGTGGTTTTAGTGGATTGCAAGAAGGAATAGAGTATTTTAGAGGACTAGACGAAACTCAAAATAGAGAAGGTAAGTAAGGTGAGGTGAAAGAGTTTTGAAAGAATGCTTAAAACTGCACTTACAAATGAAAATCTAGCCAAAAGAATTGAACTCTAGAGCAGATGGAGATTAAATTAGTTTGGAGTTGTCATAATAAAGCGTTTATGGAGGTATAGTTCAAGGGTTGGAGGAGAATGGTAATAATACCCTTGTATAGAGTGGAAAGAACTGTAGAAATTATAGAGAAATGATTTTTTTTATTGAGTTTTGTAGGGAAGGTATATGCTAATATTTTGGTCGAAAACAGACTTGTGCGAGTATTTAGAGGCAATAACGTGAAGAACAAGAGTGCGTTTAAATTAATTAGGGATGTGGATCAAATCTTTATATAAGAAACAAATAGTTGAGAAAATGAGAGAGAGAAGAAAATAAATTATATTTGGGTTTTATGGATTTACAACAGGCGTATGATAGAGTTATTAAGGGAAGCTTTATGGCGGGTATTAGTGATATATGTGGTGCTGGGTGGTAGGCTTCTGAATAAGTCAAAGTATACCAGACGATAGTAGAAGCATGTAGGCTCAGATAATTATTAATGGTGGTGGTTTAGGATTATTGGAGTAGAGGTGGTTGTGTTATATCTCCTTAGTTATTCAATTTATATGGATGGTTATGAAAGAATTCGAATTGGGGATGGCAGGAAAGATGTTTAGGAATGATGGAGAATGGAGACTAGGAGTGGAGGGTGCCTTACCTACTATATGCGGATGATTTGGTTCTGTGTGGCGAATCTGAAGAGATTTTGAAAGCTTGGTAGAGATTTGGCAGGGTATGTAAAAGGAGGTTTGAAAATGTAACGTGAATAAGAGTCAGGTTATGGTTGTGAGTGAGGACGTCCTCAGTGTGATTATATTGGAGTGGTGAGCAGCTGGGCAAGTGTCTGAGTTCCTTCTTTAGGGATGTTATGGATGAGAAGGGAACGAATGATGCAGAGTGCTTT
>JABUQX010033373.1:20000-22500 GCA_015478945.1 Trachelipus rathkii
AGTAGAAAATGAAATAAGCTTTCTGGGTCCTCTTTCTCATGCCCTTTCTGGCATTTTGCAAAAAATTAAAAATAACTCTAACTTTATTTCTTTCTCTTTGCCTCTTCTCTTGTCTTCCGATGGCACAATTATCTTTTTTACTTTTCGCTGAAGCTGAACTATTTGCTCAAACCTTTGCCTCTAACTCCACCTTAGACAATTCCAGAACTATCCCTCCAACGTATTCATACTTGACATTTTGATTTCATTTGAATGTGTTATATCATCTCTCTCAGAGGTTAGAACTAAGAAGGCGTAAGGTCATGATAGTATTCCTCCTGCGGCTTTCAAAACTTGTGCTTCCGAATTTGTACCCTTGCTAAGTAAATTATTTAGCATCTGTCGATCTACTTTGACCTTAACATCTTGCTGGAAACGTGCGCTCACGCATAATGTGGCGGAAAAGGTGATCTCTTTTAACTACCAAATTATCGTCTTATAGTTCTTTCTTTCTTTCGAATCTATCCTTAACAGTTGATTTGGAGACATTTCACTTCCTCAAATCGCATCTCTGATCGTCAAATAGGCTTCCGTAAGAAACGGCCAAAACTTCAGCACTTGAGCATTTCAGTGAATCCTTTGCTGTGGCGCTAGACAAATCGAAAGCCTTCGATAGAGTCTGCCATGAAGCTTTAATTTCTTTTCTTCCCTCCTCCGTATCTATAGTTCTCTCTGATTTCCCCTCCGGCGGTTCCATAGAAGCAGTTGTATATGACCACCATTCATCCTTTAAATTTAGAAATACTGATGTTCCTCAAGGTTTTGTCCAATTCCCAACACTTTTTCTACTTTTCATTAATACTCTTCTCTCTATTTCTTTTCACCTATCCACTCCTGAACCGAAGACGCCCACTTTCATTACTCATTTTTTTTTGTAAAAATGTCCCACCCAATAGCAAGGGGCTTCCTGTAGAAGGGAAGCCTTGGAGCAGCTAAACTCTGACCTTTCTTGAATTTCAAAATGGCGCATTGAGAACATGGTTGTTTTCAATGCTTATAAAACTCAATTCCTTCATTTTAATACAAGAAATAAACTTTCTCACAATTATAAACATCTTCTTCGAAAATGTACAACTCAAACATTCGACTGTCCTTAATATTCTTGGTGTTTCATTTTCTTCTGATATTAATTGGAAGGATAACATTATTTCAGGCTTCTAAGATGTTGGGCATTCTGAGTCGCCTTCGGATTTGCTTCACGCCATTTCAGTTGCTTGCTCTTTATAAAGGTGTCATAAGCCCATGTTTGGAGTATGCTTCACTCATCTGGGGTGACTCCAATCTCACAGCTCTCCTTAAAAAGGTGGACTCTAAGACTTTTCGTCTTTTCAACTATCCTGCACTCGACGTGAACTGCTGCACCAGTCTCCGGTGCAGCTAGACAGGGATATCTCCTAGGTGCGCCAGTTAATGATGAGGTGTTACAGATGTGAGAATATGATTTTAGCATAACCGCTAAAACAATGGACACTGATTTCTGAACTCTTTAATCACCTACCTCCTCCATTGAGAAGGACTAATGCGACACTCCTTGTAACAAAATCTCGTCCTTTCTCTATCCAACTTCCTGACCTCAGACTTAACCATTATGCTCAATTTTACATATACTAAACTGGTAAGGCCTAAAACACACTTCTTTTTCTCCATTTTACCAACTACCTTTGACATACACACTTGCAAACTCCGTCTATCTGGACAGTTGATCTTTCAATTGAACCTGATTTAATATTTCCCCTAACTCTAGTGAAATTTGTTTACCTCTAGCCTTTGCCCACAACAGGAGACATTATATATATATATATATATATATATATATATATATATATATATATATATATATATATATTTATATTATATAATATATAGTAAATATATATATATATATATATATTTATATATATATATATATATATATATAATTATATATATATATATATATAGATATATTAATATATATATATATTATATATATATATATAATAATAACACGATATATATATATATAGTAATATATATATATATATATATATATATAGGACAAAGTATACCTATAGACTTTTTGATCTAAAGTATAATTTCAATTTTAACTATATTATAATGAAATCAATCAAAATGTATTTTAAAAATCATTTTCCAAAACATTTTTTTTGTTTTAACAAAAAAAATGAAACAGCAACTATTGTAGCTCTTCTTCACCCAGCGTGAGGAAAATTTTATCTGCGCTTTATAGATATGCTCGCTTTCAGTCTAACGTTAAACTTTTGTGAGTAGGGATATTTCATTTTTTTTCTCGAAAATTGCAGCTCTTTTTAAAATGAAAATTATATATTATTTGCGCATTTACAAATAAAAGTTATATAAAAGTTGTAATACTTAATACTAAAAAAAAAAGAAAAAAAAAAATGTTCACATACTAATTGTTAAGTTGCTAATTATAAATTGTTAAGAAATATACCAAAAA
>JABUQX010033373.1:27500-29582 GCA_015478945.1 Trachelipus rathkii
AGTCGACTGAGCCCACACCAACACTTACTACATCTTACTGCATGAAAACATCTCGGCTTCACTCTCACCAAAACATCAGCTCTCTGGTCTTCACAAAAAACACGCATCACAGAAGACTGCCTCTTATATTCCTTACTGAACAAGCTAACCGAAGCACTATGAAAACAAATCAATGTGTACTTTTACTATTACATTTCTCGAACGCGCATTCTTACTGCTAGTACCACCTCACAAATCTCTCCTGTAAGCAAATTAGCAAAATCTTAGGGTATCACTAATGGCTCGACTACAATTGCTATCAGCATACATTATCTGAACCGAAACAATACGTAATCGATTAGGAGACACCATCATACTCACTTTCCTCAATTTTTCCACGGAGTCCCGCAGGCTCTATGCTGCAGACCGCTATTCATTATAATATATACAAATGACTTTCAATAAAATAGTTACACAGGTTCAAATACACTCTCAATATGTTGATGACACTGCAATCTTAACACCAGACGCGGAATATAAACGACACTAAGTGATCAAATGAATATAAAAAATTTATCCCTCCTAAACTGGTAGAGGCACAATAACAGACTCTCCCGTAACACATCTAACAAAAAAACAACATTCACTTGTAATAACATAATCCAAAGACCCTGTTCAATCAAATGTACGAGCGAAAAAGATGTAATTATTGAATCGCTATCGTCTGCCTAAGTTATTAGGTGTTATCCTTGATGACAAGCTTTCTTTCAAGGAACACATAAATAGTCTCATTAGCAAACTATCCTATGCTAACTATGCATTCCTTAAGATAAGGAATTTTGTTCCAAAATATATCTTAAAAAAACCTTTACTATAGTCTTGTTTATCCATCACCTGATCTAACTGTCTTTCAGATGGGGCTGTGCAAGTGAATATTTGCTACAACTTCTAATCATTATGCAAAAAAAAAAAAATAGTTCATGCTGAATATCAGGGGCCCAGGAAACTACCGTATGAAAAAAACACAAACCTCACTATTCAAAAATTATGTTAAAATAAGAGTGCAATCTACACCTACAGTAAGTAGTCACATCTTTAAATTCACAAACGGAACAACAAATGATATTTCAACTAACATAATTGTATAGAACCAAACTTTGAGGACAAACAATCTCCGTAACACAAATTCGCCGTCACCTTAGACAAATAACAAAACACTTCACACTTAACGAAATCTCGGTGGCCATCTCACATAAGGGCATAGATTTGTGGAATAATCTCCCCAAAAAATGTTCAGGAGTCGCTCACCATTAAGTCGTTTCGTAGAAATATCAGAAGCTTCTTTTAATCTAAATATTAAAGAGAGCATTCCTATCCTCGTTAGATCATACTCTACAAGGGATGGTGATGTTTCATATAGCGATTATTAATGTTAATTGTACTATCATAGTTTCTCTTGGAATTTACAACTACAATGCTGATAACGATTTGATAATATGAATACAAGTATTATTATTATTATTTATTTTATTATTATCTATATTCCCATAATCTCCTTATTATTATTATATTATTATTATTATTATTATTATTATTATTATTATTATTATTATTATTATTATTATTATTATATTATTATTATTATTATTATTATTATTATTATTATTAGTAGTAGTAGTAGTAGTAGTAGGGGAGGGATATTGGAGCACCAAAAACCCACCTTACCTTGACCGACGAAAAACCCACCTGACCTTTTTTACCTGCCCTTGACCTTTTTTTGAGCCCAAATTTTTACCTGCCCTTGACCTTTTTGGGCCTTGACCTTTTTGGGCATTGACCTTTTTGGGCCTAGACCTTTTTTGGTCCTAGACCTTTTTCGACCAACCCTTTTGTATTCCAGGTGCAATTTTGGCAACCCTAATTTTTTGGCAACCCTAATTTTTTGGCAACCCTAATTTTTTGGCAACCCTAATTTTTTGGCAACCCTAATTTTTTGGCAACCCTAATTTTTTGGCAACCCTAATTTTTTCGGCAACCCTAATTTTTGCAACCCTTCGAAGAAGGGTTGCCCCAAACGGTTGCGTTCAGCAACCGTTGTACCTA
>JABUQX010033374.1:17500-20000 GCA_015478945.1 Trachelipus rathkii
ATAAAATAATAATAATAATTAAAATATAATAATAATAAATATAATTAAATAATAATAATAATAAGTACGATAATCAAAATCAAAATCAAAAATCAAAAAATATTTATTCAAGATAACAGTTACAATTTTCATCCTTTAATAGAGATACACATAATTTTATAATATTACAATTTCAATAAGCCAATAAATTAGGATGCAATTTCCCTCCTATCTGAAATGGGTCTACTAATTGCAACACAGTGTTGTGTCCTTTGAGCCCCGAATACAATACATTCATTTCTTATATTTCATCATTGTTAATTACAGTTATAATTTTGAGCATCAACATACACTGATGTCTCTTCCTTTTAATAGTAATTTTTAATTGTTTAAATTACATTAATAATAAGGTAATTTCATTAATGATTTTAATACCTAAAATTAGAATAAATATAATAATAATAATAATAATAATAATAATAATAATAATAATAATAATAATAATAATAATAATAATAATAATAATAATAATAATAATAATAATAATAATAATAAAAATTGAAAAATGAGAATAAAATAAAAATAATAATAATAATAAAATAATAATAATAATAAAATAATTAATAATAAAAATATTAATAATATAAGAATAAATATAAATAAAATAATTATAATAATGATTAATAATAATAATTAATTAATAATATAATATTAATAATGAAAATGAAAATGAAAATGAAAATGAAAATGAAAATGAAAATGAAATGAAAATTAAAATGATAATGAAAATAAATAAAAATAAAAAGTTAAAACAAAAATTCAAAACCAAAGAAAAAGTACATCAGAAAAGAACAATAATAATAATAATAAATTAATAATTAAAAAAAAATATAATATTAATAATAATAATAATAATATAAATAATACTAATAATAGTAATAATAATAATAATAATAATAATAATAAAATAATAATAATAAAAATCATAATAATAATAATTAATAATAATCAATAATAATAAAATAAAAATAATAATAATTAAAATAAAATTAAATAATAAAATAATAATAATGAATAATAAATAATAACAATAATAATAATAACATAAAATAATAATAATAATTAATTAAGAATATTAATTTTAAGAATTTGCTTACAATAGTACAATAATCTTTCATTATAATCAATAATCATAATAAAAATAATAAAATCAATAATTAATAATAAATATAATAATAATAATAATAATTAATACTTCGTCTACTACTACTAATAATAATAATAATAATAATAATAATAATAAAAATAATAATAAAAAATAATTATAATAATAATATTAATAAAATAATAATAATTAATAACAAAAAATAATTTAAAGAATAATTATAATAATATTTATAATAGTAATAATTAATAAATGTAAAATAATAATAATAATAATAATACTGATGATAAGAAGAATAATAAGAATAATATATAATAATAATAAAATAATTAATAAAATAATATAAATAATAATAATAATAATAATAATATACATAATAACGAATAATAATAATAATAATAATAATAATAATAATAAAAAAAAAAAAAAAAAAAAAAAAAAAAAAAATATATTAAAATGTAATAATTCATTATAAATAATTTATAATCAAAATATAATTAAGAGAAAAAAAAATAAAATCATAATAATAAATAAATAATTAATAATAATAAAATTAAAATATAATAATATAATAATAATAATAATAAAATAATAATAAATAATAATAAGAATAATAATAATATAATAATAAAATAATAATAAAATATTAATAAAATAATAATAATAATAATAATAAAATTTCCAAATAATAATACTTTAATAATCAAACTAAAGACTATAAACAGCTATTTCTGAGAATAATTATAATATAATAATAATAATAATAATAATATAATAATAATAATAATATAATAATAAATATAATAAAATAATAATAATATAATGATAATTGATAATGATAATGATAATGATAATGATAAATGATAATGATAATGATTAATGCATAATGAAAGATAATAAAATAATGCATAAAATAAATAATAGTAATAGATTAATAATAATAAAATAATAATTAATAATAATTAATAATATAATAATAATAATAATAATAATATAATAATAATAAAATAATAAAATAAAATAATAATAATAATAATAATAATAATCATAATAATAAGTAATAATTAAATAATAATAATACATAATAATAATAATAATAATAATAATAATTAATAATAATAATATGATTGAGTTTCATAAGAACAATAATACTGATTTCAAATAGTAATGCATATTGAGAAATCTAGAAAAAACTATAAAGAACAAATCTTATTATGTATGATTTTGAGGCTTTTCAAGTCTCCTATAAGTAATTTTTTCTACAAAAATATTTTTTTAAGTATTATTTCTGGGAGTAAAATAAACTATTGATTTCATAGTACCAAGCTTCGTCGTATACTTCGGAAACATTTTCAA
>JABUQX010033374.1:25000-40000 GCA_015478945.1 Trachelipus rathkii
ATAGAATTAAAGAATAAGAAATAATATATTATTCCTGCCTTTATATGTGTAATTCGATTATTTATCTTTAGCGATTTAATAAGTTTATCAACTTTAATTTGATGATAAACCTCATAGAATTAAAGAATAAGAAGTATTATATTATATCTGCCTTTATATAGGGTTGTTGTTGTTTTTCATTTTCACTGCTCTTCAGCTGAGTAGAAAGCCGAACAATAAATTTTACCGTCTCGGTGTTAGAACTAAGAGATGAAACACCTGTTCCTCTTCCAGCAGGCTTAGTTCCCATGTTTTGTGGCATAAATAGGTGAAAGGTCGATTAATCTTAGAGCGTACGTGGGAATATATTCCAGTTTTTAGGAGTGTTAGGAAAGAAATAACTCTGAACGCAAATCATCCCGTTCGTCCTATTATAGGATACTAATAAAATTCTTATTCTTAACTTCTAAAATAAAACTATATGCTTAAAATATTTGCTATCAATTTTGTTATATTTAAAAAAAAATACTTGATTAATAAAAACTACACTAATCATGAGCTTTTAAACCATAATGTAACTAAATAGATGGTTTAGACCACAGGCTCCCAACCTGGGGGTCACAACCCCAAGGGTTTCCAGAGAGGTAGCCGTGAAAGAACAAGCATTAATAAAATCAAAGTTTCAAGTTTCTCCGTTATTTTATTTTTCAGTTGATGAATCAACTGGCGTAGGTTCATGTTTTCAGTTGTTCATCTTCGTAAAATATTTTCATTCAGATGACAACAAAGTAGAGCTTCCGTTTATAAGTGCACAAAAAATGAAGAAACTACTGTATTGAAACTGGAGGAATACAGGACAAAAATGTCATTTGAGTTTGTACAAATGGAGCATTATCTTAGATTTCATACAGGATCCATATATCAGTTTTGTAATTAATTTGATAGTAGGATACTTTACTACGATTTTGTTGCAGCTCGAAAAATGTATTAAGGTATATATATAAATATATATATATATATATATATATATATATATATATATATATATATATATATATATATATATATATATATATATATATATATTACTGCTATATATATATATATATATATATATATATATATATATACATGTTTTTTTTTTTTATGTTTCAGAAATCCGTGATGTTCTTCATGACTTTGAAATCAGATTTAATGACTTCTCCAAATTCGACGAGTTAATTCAGTTTGTCTTTTATCTATTCAACAAGCGCACAGAGCAATAATAATTCATTTCAAGTAAATTTGCTGAGTTATTTAAATTGGATAGAGTTACAGTGGAAGATGAAATAATAAGCTTACCATCTGACATATTTCTAAAAGTCAGGTCTTCAGAAAGTGATTTTTGGAACCTTGTTTGTAAGGAAAAATATCCTAATTTAAGAAAATGTAGCCAATGTTTACATTCCTACTTTGGATCCTCATATCTGTGTGAATTACCATTTTCATATTTAAAATTAATGAAAATTTAAAGGTCAACTTTAACTGACGATAATACTGCCTTCTGCCTACTGCCCACTGCCTACTGCCTATGATTAGCATCGTCAGCTTTTATACCAAACTTGAAATCTTTGGTTGGGAGCATGCATATCCAAAAGTCACACTAATTTAATCCAAAAGTATAAAGGTGTTACATACATACATACATACATACATACATACATACATACATACATACATACATACATACATACATACATAATACATAATACATAATACATAATACATAATACATACATACATACATACATACACATACATACATACATACATACATACATACATACATACATACATACATACATACATACATACATACATACATACATACATACATACATACATACATACATACATACATACATACATACATATATATATATATATATATATATATATATATATATATATATATATATATATATATATATATATATATATATATATATATATTTTATATATATATATATATATATATATATATATATATATATATAGATAAATTGACAACTATATATAAATGTATATATATATATATATATATATATACTATATATATATATAATTATATTTTTTACTTATAATAATAATAATAATAATAATAATTTATATGTTTATTTATATATAAATAACTGCTCTTAAAGATATCTATATATATATATAATATATATATATATATATATATATATATATATATATTGAAAGTTGTCAAAGATCACCGCAAAACTGCTGATCAAATAATTGATGATCTGTTCTTATCCACCAAAGTTATTGCTGCTAAGTTCTTAGACGAATTCGCCACCTAGAAAGGTACAGTCCCAACAACATAGAGCAAATCATCCTGCTGAAACTTTTGCTGAATATTGGAAGAATTCTGTACTTGTGCCTTATCTTAACTCACTTCAGCGACTAGATTTCAGAAAACAAAGTTCCTGCATTTCATCTTTTCATTTGTATCCGTTTCTTATGTTAAGTGCTCCCGTAGGTAGTTTGATTGAGAAAGTGAAATGCCTTTCTGAGTTTTATGGTCTCGATATCAACAAAATTCATACCTAAACGGACTTATGGCATACCTTGTGGCGGGATGAAAAAATGGACAAACAAAATTTGAAAGATTTGAAACTTACTGAAGTCTAAATTTTAAAAGTCGACCCCTATTTTCCTCAAATCAAAACCTGTCTATTAATTGCACTTGTGCTACCTTGTTCAACAAGTACCATTGAAAGGTATTTCAGCACTCTGCAAAGAGTAAAGACTAGGCTAAGAAGCACAATGAACGAGACAGTCTTAGTGGACTTTGTATGATGAATATTCATAAAAAATTAGTAAGTGAAAAAAATTAACGAACTAGAAAAAACTGTCATGGCGAAATTTGCTGAAAAATCCCAGGCGTCTAATGATAGTTTAGATTTAATATTAGTTACCACTCAGTACTCACCAACCCTCATAAATATTACTTTACGTTTCCCAAGTAGGTATTTTTTTTTTTGCTCACCTCGTTACACATAAAAAATTTTAATTACAACTATTGTAGACTTGTTATTGTATTTATTTTATAACCAAAAATATATATTTTTTTTATTCTATGCTATTTTTACTAGGAATTGAAAAGGAAAAAATCTGGAGTTTAATCAACCCACACCTTCTAGTGATCGGTGTGAGCAAGGACATAAATCACTCAACCTTTACCAAGCCCTAAGTCAAATTCTGTGTACACAAACACACAGACAGATATATATATATATATATTAATAACAAAAACATATATATATATATATATATATATATATATATATATATATATATATATATATATATATATATATATATATATATACATATCATAGTCTTTATCTGTGACCTTTTCTTTATCCCACTCTTACGTGAGTCAAACGAGAATATGATCGTCAAGGGAAAATGACTCTTGATCTAGGTTACCTAAAGGCGATTAAGTTTAAGCCTCTTCGCTTACAAGAAACACCGAGTCTTATAGTATTTAAGGCCAGAAGTGTTCTTTTTTTTGCTCTCCTCTCACTTTTACTGCAGAATTTTCTTTACTTATTGTCATCTGGGAAAGGAATCGTAAAGATGATGATGCAATGCCTTTCAAGATATAAAAGACGAATTTATTGTTCATTCTCTCTCTCTCTCTCTCTCTCTCTCTCTCTCTCTCTCTCTCTCTCTCTCTCTCTCTCTCTCTCTCTCTCTCTCTCTCTCTCTCACACACACACACACACACACACACATACATACAGAAGTTCTCATACACTCTCTTTTCAAAAGTTTATAAAAGAAGGAACTTCAAGAATGTTTCTTTTTGTCTATTTATTTGTTAAATCTGTATACAACTTTTTATTTGCATGATTAAATGATCATGAAGTTATGTATTATTATGTATGTCTGTCTGTCTGTCTGTATTATTATTATTATTATTATTATTATTATTATTATTATTATTATTATTATTATTATTATTATTATAATTATTATTATTATTATTATTATTATTATTATTATTATTATTATTATTATTATTATTATTATTATTATTATTATTATTATTATTATTATTATGCCTTCTTCTTCTTCTTCTTCTTCTTCTTCTTCTTCTTCTTCTTCTTCTTCTTCTTCTTCTTCTTCTTCTTCTTCTTCTTCTTCTTCTTCTTCTTCTTCTTCTTCTTCTTCTTTATATGTTACATTGAAATTGGTAAAATAACACACTTGTATAAAGGTATAAAAATTTATATATATATATATATATATATATATATCTTCTTCTTCTTTTCTTTGCTATATATATATATATATATATAAATAAATCTTTATAAATACTGCTATTTATATAGCTATATATATATATATATATATATATATATACATATATATACTATATATATATATAATATATATATATATATATATATATATATATATATATATATATATATATATATATATATATATATATATATATATATATATATATATATATATATATATATATACTATATATATATATATATATATATATATATATATATAACTACTATATATACTATATATATATATATATATATACGGTGATTCAAAACCTCTGCTACAAACTCGAGGGCTGATAGAGCAATCGATAAGGAATTTATTGTTAAATAAGCTATGTTTTATGACGCTTCGTTTCAAGTCACGGATGATGTAAGATAAACCACGTGATGTTGTTTGACGCGTCGTTACTTCGTAACCGGAGATTTTGGGTATTCTAATGTTATGTATGTGTGCGTGCGTACATCTGTGTACTCCGAGGGATGATAGAACCAGAGGTAACACTAAGGATATTTTGTTAAACAGCGTATGTGTGTTTTGACTCGAGGTTGTAAAGCAAACAATGGTAGCTTGTTGTGAAATCATTTATTGAGGAAAATTACAGGAGGTGTTCAAAGGGTGCCCTGTGCCTGATTACATTCGTTACATCGCCATGCCATTGCCTGTCGGACTCTACCGAACATGCCCTCACTGTGTCTGATTTGATCAAATGCAGTGAATATTTGCTGAATCAGTTCCTCTCTTGTGTTGACTGGGTTAATTTACACAACACTCTTCACATGCCCCCCCAAAGAAAATAATCTATGAGGTCGGGCGATCTTGCAGGACACGCAACAGGTTCCCCTTTCCCTATCCATTTGTCAGTGTAGACTCTGTTCAGATGCGCCCGTACTTGGTGGCTGAAGTGCGCTCGAGCGCCATCATGTTGGAACTACATGTCTCTGCGGGTCGCAAGAGATATCGTCCATGAGCTGCGGAAGAGAAGCGTGTTCTGGAGTAGTTGCAGGTACGCAGGTCCATCCAAACGGCGTGGAATGATGACAGGTCCCAGCAGATAATCCCCAAGAATTCCACCCCAGATGTTTACGGTAAATTTCGCCTGGTGAACTCTGATGAACATTTCGTGCGGATTGTCCTCGTCCCATATGTGGCTGTTTCTGCTGTTGAAGTAGCCATCACGTGTGAAGCACTCCTCATCGGTAAACAAGACATATGCAGGAAAGGCAGGATTATCGATGCTCTGTTGCAGAAACCACCGGGCAAATCGCACATGGGGTGCGAAGTCGTATGGCCCAAGTCCTTGTACTTTCTGTAGGTGGTATGCATGGAGGCTTTGCTCTTGCAAGACCTGAACCACAGACGACTGATTTGAACCCATGGCATGGGCAATGGCGCGTGTGCTAGTCGACGGGTCGTGTGCGACTCTCTCAAGCACCTCTTCTTCAAACGCAGGAGTCCTCCCCAGCAAAAAAGGTCCTGTGGGGAAGCCAACTGGAAATTTATGGACCATATGGAATGGCCAGATTCCTACAAATTTCTCTAGGACATTTAAAACGGTAGAGTAACTGGGTCGCGAAACATAATGTCTTGCAGGGATCGATCTTTTGTTCGGATCCTAGGCATTAATTACCTTGAGAAGTTCCCCGCATTGAATAGGCCTATGCCCGCGCGTAAAGTGTGAACTTTTATTTCTTTGTCTGTCTGTCTGTCTGTCTGTCTCTCTCTCTCTTTCTCTCTCTCTCTCTCTCCTCTCTCTCTATATATATATATATATATATATATATATATATATATAACAACCACAGATATATACATCTACTCTCTCTCTCTCTCTATATATATATATATATATATATATATATATATATATATATATATAATTGAAAAAAGTACCTACTTATATTTTTAAACCGCTGATAATTGAAATTTTTTTTTCCTTTTTTACGTCACGAATACCAACTTATAAGTGTAATAATAGAAACCTCTAAGGACTGTAGACAATATGCAAAATTAATTCGAAATCTAAAATTTAATATTTAGTAAGATGTGAATTTTCATTTTCATCTTCTTATCAATTAAATAATATTAATATTAAACCCTAGCTGAACTTTAATAAAGTTGGTATGCCTTGTTCGCTAGCCTTTTCAAATTTTATGAAAACATGTTAAATCAGTTGTTTCGTTTTGTCAAATTACGTGGTTGGTATAGAAAATCTCTCTTAATTATATTGTGTTTGTAAAGTTAAATCAAAATTAAAATATTTAAGTGCATATATATATATATATATATATATATATATATATATATATATATATATATATATATATATATATATATATATATATATATATAACATATATATAAAAAAAAAAAAAAATATATATGTGTATAAAATATATATATATATATATATATATATATATATATATATATATATATATAATAATATAACTTTTATGTAAATATATAAGTATAAAAATATAAATATTATAAATAAGAAATTATATATATATATATATATATATATATATATATATATATATATATATATATATATATATATATATATATATATATATATATATATATATATATATATATATATAATATAATAAATAAAAGGGAAAGACTTGTCCTCTATGTGCTGATACGCAGCCTCACCAACCTTTACCCTTAGCTTCAACACTTTTATTATATTCATTTAATACAGAAATAAATGAAGATTTTCATTATTTTGCTTTAGTTTCTTTTAAACATGGCCTGCGATCAGAAAAAAATAAAAAAAAAATAAAATAAAAAACTGTTTAGACCTGTGACAACGCAGACATATATTTATTTAACATTTGAAAAAATTTATTTTATCTACAAATCAAAATACTCGAAGACATATTGTTTTTGTTAATATCTCAGAAGCTCAATTCTCATTTTTCAAATATATATATATATATATATATATATATATATATATATATATATATATATATATATATATATATATATATATATATATAACTATATATTCTTATATATATATATATATATATATATATATATATATATATATATATATATATATATATATATATTAAAGTTATCACCACCGCTTACGGGCAGAGCCCTATTCAAGGAGGGTGTGTTAAAACATTGAAAATATTGTCTAACACAAATTTCGTATATGAGATCACAGATGCAGGCCTTAAAGTGAGGGAGATTAAATTCAGAAGGAAACATAGAAGTTGGAAGAATTCTACAGAACAAAAGTGGCTGGAGAGAAGGTAGCACCACAGCGAACAATCTCGAAGTTGCTAATACATACACACGCAACTTGTGTGCATACACTGCTCTCCTTGTGCTGCGGGGATCGTAAGGTGGTGGTACGCGAGTGGTCAGTTCTCTCGAGCACTTGCCTCTGTGGTACCTATATAAAAGAAACAAAGATCCAGCATCGCGCCGCAAAGATAGAAGGTCAAGTGAATTTGAAAGTACAGGACAGTTTATAAGCCTTTTGGCCTTTGACTCAATCCTTCCCAAAAGCCGAGTGAAACAAGAGCAACTCTAGATATGAGAGCAGTACACCATACATGGGCGGAGATGAGACCCTTGTATAGTTGGAATAACTGAGAAGAGGATAAAAAGTCACGCAGCCTAAACAGAACTCCCAGTTTCTTTGAGGCCGCCCTAGCAACCTTTGTGATGTGAGGTTTCCAATACATTTTTTTTGTTTATGTTATGGCCATGAATGTTTATATTGTCAGCAGGAGAGACGAGAGAACCATCGAAAGAGATAGGAAAGTTAGAAGGTGTCTTAGAGAGGGAGATTTGTAGATGTTGGGGTTTTAAAGAATTAAATTTCACAAGGTTGAGACGACCCCACCCGGAAATTCTGTCCAGATCAGCGAGAATAGAATAGGAAAGGTTAAGACGACATGCAATTCTAGAAGTAAAAGAGGGAGAAGAATTGAAATTAGTTGAAGAATGAAGGGTCGAGTCATCGGCATATGAGTGGATAGAGTTAGATGTGCAGGTGAGAAGATCATTAATGAAAAGCAGGAATAAAGTAGGAGACAAGACAGAACCCTGAGAAGCAGCACTATTTACATAGAAGGAGGAGAAGTCACCCCATCAACAACAGCCGATGCCGATATTGAATGATTTGAAAGAAATCTAGACATAAGTAAGCAAAGAAAAGGAGAAAACCAAAAGGAGAGGATCTTAGGAAGTGGTGACGCGTGGAATACCCTCTCAAACGCCCTAGATTTGTCAAGCGCCACTACACATGTCTCCACATAGTCCCTAAGGGCGAAAAATCATAAATCAGTAGACGTTGAGCGCTGAAAGCCATACTGTTGATAGGAAAGAAGAGATTAAGAGTCCAGATGATCTGAGGAATGAGAATTGAGAAGAAATTCAAAGATCTTAGAAAGGATGCAAGTGAGAGCAATAGGGCGATAGTTAGAAGGATCATAGCGGCTACCTTTTTACGGAACAGGTTGGACATATGAGCGTTTCCAACACTGAGGGAATTTTCAGGAACCCATGAACCCGATCAAATGTAAATCACAAGATAGAGATATGAGATACCTGAGGAGAAAGAGGAGGAGAAGGAGGAGGATTGACTGAGTCGTCCAGGGTTGAATTAGAGGAAAACAGGTGGCCCAAAGAGATTGGAGTATTAGCAGCAGAACCATCAGAGTGAATAAGAGGAGGAGGAAAGGTAGATTTGCAGAAGTTGTTAGAGATGTTTTTTGCAAGAGGCCAGAGAGATTTGTCAGTAATAGAACCAAGGAGGACAGCGCACTTTCGTTTTATGAAAGTGCGCTTTGCTCGGTGAAGAGTATCCCTGCAACTATTTCTAGCTGAATGAAAATTAGTGAGAGCGATAGGAGAACGAGATTTTCACTCCCGATACGCGCTGTATTTAGATCTAACCATGGATTTTGAGGAGAGAAAGATTTAGTCGAAGAAGGAATAAACTTGCTTACTCATCAACGATTACAGCTCCCATCCTAATGGCAGAAGCTGAAGCGTCTTCAAAGTCAAAGTAGTCACACTAGTCATAGTTAGTGTAGAAGCGACTCAAAGCCTCCCAGCCTGCCCAGTTTAAAGTGCCAGAAAGTACTAATTGGGCAGGAGGGAGATGTTGGAGAGAAAGTATTAAATTTAAGAGATATAAGGTTGTGGTCAGATTTACAATAGAGCAAAGGTAGGTATATTCCATAGGAGAAGGATGTGGTGTTTCCCATGGATCTAATTATGTTCAAATTGGTTGGAACGATCCAGAATGTGGGTTGGTTCCTTAATTAGTGCTCCAGATCATTCAGAACGCTGAATGATTCGGCCTCCTCCCCACCTGAATCAGTGTGAGAGGACCTCAACCATTCACTGTTATGTACATTGGAATCCCCTAAATATAGGATCTCAGTATTTGGATGAAGAAGATATAACAGTCTCATGAGAAGTAGTAAGAAAATCAAATTTGGCGTTAAAATCTGTTTTGATAGGAGAAAAGTAGCAGAAGCACAAAATTATTGTAGTAGAAAGAAGAAAGATTTTAAGCCATAGAACATCGAAATTAGGAGATTCGAGATTTTCGAGACATGTTACAGGAGTATTAATATTTACATAGGCACAAACTCCCTTAGACAATTATGAATTAAGTTATGGTTATATATGTTAAACGAGTTAGAGAATGATTTCTCATCTATCGGGGTCTCAGACAAGAGCAAAAGGTTAGGGTTAGAGTTAGAGAGGTGGTATTCTACGGATTCAGAGTTAAAGTATAAGCCACGGATGTTGGTGAAGTCTATAGAAAACTCAATTCTGCCCAAATCTGCCATTTCCAAACAAGACGCAAAAAATGAAACAAAAAACAAGCAGGCAAACAGATAAAAGCAAATAAAGAAATTTGAAATAAATTTTTTTCAATATTAAAACCAAAATTTAAAAGCCTAAAGCCTAAAAACCAGTTTAAAAAAGAATCATAAATTTCAAACAAATAATCGAATAACTGAAACACACTCACGACTCACACAACCAAACCAACTCTAGAAGTAGTATTAACTACTATTTGTTACTATTAACTACTATTACTACTATTACTACTATTAACTACTATTTATGCTACGATAAAAAACTCAAACAAAAATTACGAAAAAATAAATTGGTCAAATTTTAATTAGTTTCAACATATGAGGTATATAAAATGTTAAAAAAGATTTGCTTTTCAAAGAGAATAAAAAAACTGACTTTAATTAATTGTAAAATTTATATAAAAATTTAAGTCAAATAGTTAAAACCAATAAACTTTTAGAAGGCTGTAAACGAGGAAGATCTTTACAGTAGAGAATAAAAGCCAACTATGTTATATCAATTAATAAAACACTTTAATTAAAACGAAACGATGATTAAGTATAACACACACACAGACACACACACACACACACACACACACACACACACACACACACACACACACACACACACACACACACACACCTATACGCGGCTTACTTACGTTTTGGGTCCATGTCTTTTGTCACCTCACTCTTCGAGCCAAAAACGCTTTAATGTGACTTATAGATCCAGTTTCCGTTTTCTTCGATTTATTAAGGTTTTTACACACCGTATTCTATTTTATTTAATAATAATAATAATAATAATAATAATAATAATAATAATAATAATAATAATAATAATAATAATAATAATATTTTTTAAAAAAATAATTTGATATTTTATTTTTATTTTATATATATATATATATATATATATATATATATATATATATATATATATATATATATATATATATATATATATATATATATATATATATATATATATATATATATATATATATATACAGTGATGTAAGCCGGGTAAATACCAGGGTTGGCATGAGTGGGCCAGACCCAAAAAAACAACCGGGTTTTTAAAAAGAAAAACGAAAAAAACCGCTATTTTGCCCACCTGGGTTTTTTCAGAATAATTACATGTAAAAATAGTAAAACAAAAATGAAAATGATATTAAATTATACTTTTATTTAGTTAAATGTTTATAAGCTCATTTTAATTCATTTGTTGAGAAAGAATATATATATATATATATATATATATATATATATATATATATATATATATATATATATATATATATATATATATATATATATATATATATATATATATATATATATATACAGTAATATATATATATATATATATATATATATATATATATATATATATATATATATATATATATATATATATATATATATATATATATATATATATATATATATATATATATATATATATATATATATATATATATATATATATATATATATATATATATATATATATATATATGTGATTAGAATTTTAAACACTGCATTCTCTGATATATATATATATATATATGAGCTGTGTCCAAAAGTGTACCTGCTAGATTTCTTCGAAATGGTAGAGAGTAACCAGGTCTTAAGGCATGCATCATTTCAACAAAGTACTTCAATTCAACACTTAAAAATGAGACATTGTTAGCATATAAAAAACTGATATTTTTTGGTCAAGAATTTCTTTTTGTGCAATTGTCATTTTAATGGTATATTTAATAATTTCTTTTGAATTTTTGATGTGTCAGATACAGATAACCATGTTTTCATTGTCAAGATGTCTTGCAGCCATCGAAAAAGTAGGTGAATCCTTTTCTTCTACATCTGTAAGATCCATACTTTCAACGGTTGCATAAGCACTTGATTCACTAGATTTGCCAGAATATGACAAGTGCTTGCAACATTTATTCAGATGCACTTTTATTCTTTTAATATTGTTATTAATTTCATCACTGCAATATTTACATTGTACTTTGCTGGTGCCTTAGACATTCAGAATTTCAGTCCATTCATTTTATAGTTTTCTTTCGAATCCAAGAGTCCTTGGCATTATTGTTATAATCAAACTTATAATAACTTAGCAAATTTTAAAACAGACATTTATATTAATATGAAATTGCATCTGTTGCTGAAAAAGAAAGGAAATTTGAAAACAAAAACAATTTTTCCCTGTGTTTTTCGGGTTTTAGGTGAAAAAAAAACAAAAAACCCCGGCCCCACTGGGCTTCTTTTTAAAAATGGTTTTTTTTTTTGCCAACCTTGGTAAATACCCAGTGAGTAGGGTACTTGTAAATGGGTATTTACCTAAGCCTCAGGTAAATACCAAAAACGAATGTATTTATGATTGCTTTTAAATCTGTGCATATTTTAGATACCTTAATGAAATGGCAAGTAGACGGAGAACGAATTTGAGTTAAAATAACCACAAAAAACATATATAACCATAAAAATAACTAATGTATACAAAAAAAACAAAAAAAAACAGAAACATAACTCGAGCCTATGAATACCATCATGCGATGACTTTTAAAAACTAAACCACGATATGCTAATAGTGGATAGCGTCATTTTTGGGAGTATGACGAGTATCTATATATCCAAAGGAACGATCAATGAACAACCGGCATCTCCCATCCGAATACCATGAGTCATATTATCATATATATATATATATATATATATATATATATATATATATATATATATATATATATATATATATATATATATATATATATATATATATATATATATATATATATATATATATATATATCTTCTTATATATATCATATATATATATATATATATATATATATATATCAGGCTTGGGTCCAAGTGCAAGTACTTGTACTTGTATTTAAGTACAGAATTTTGAGTACTTGTACCTGTACTTAAGTACAGAATTTCAAGTACTTGTACTTGCACCTTTGTACTTGAAGTACTAACAAGTACTTTTCATTCCTCTAAGATATGTATTACATACAGGGGTTGGACAAAATAAAATGAACACCTGAAATATTTTTTTTTACAGTTATCACCATCGCTCACGGGCAGAGCCCTATTCAAGGAGGGGGTGTTGTACACCTCAGATATTCAACAACTAACGTAAAGTACGCAGATGAGCACAGACGCAGGCTTTAAAGTGAGAGATTAAATTCAGCAGGAATCACAGAAGATGGAAGAGAATTCCACATAATAGAGGTGGCAGGAAAGAAGGAAGCACAGCAGCGAACTAGCCTGGAGTTACCAATATCAACACAAAACTCATGCGCTGACACAGCACCCCTTGTGCTACGAGGGCGGCGTAAAGGTGGTGGAACGCGAGTGATAAGCTCCCTCGAGCACCTACCGCTGCGGGACCTATAGAAAAGAGATAAAGCACCAACATCGCGCCGCAAAGATAGAGGGTCAAGTGAACTGGAAAGTGCAGAACAGTTTATAAGCCTTTTGGCCTTTGACTCGACCCTATCCAAAAGCCGGGTAAAACCAGAGCCCCCAGATATGAGAGAGTACTCCATACAAGGGCAGATGAGGCCAGCAGCCTTGGCTGATAACTGAGAGAGGAAAAAATCGCAGTCTTAACTGAACTCCCAGTTTCTTTGAGGCCGCCCTAGCAACCGTTGTGATGTGAGGTTTCCAAGACACTTTTGTTTATGTTAAGGCCAAGGATGTAAATTTATATAGTCAACAGAAGAGACGAGAGAACCGTCGAAAGAGATAGGAAAGTTAGAAGGTGTCTTAGAGATGGAGATTTGTTGAAGTAGGGTTTTTAAAGAACTGAACTTAACAAGGTTGAGACGACCCCACCCAGAAATTCTGTCCAGATTATCGAGAATAGAATCGGAAAGATTAAGACGAGAGGTAATTCTAGAAGTAAAAGAAAGAGCAGAATTGAAATGAGTTGAAGAATGAAGGGTCGAGTCATCAGCATACGAGTGGATATAGTTAGATGTGCAGGTGAGAAGATCATTAATATAAAGTAGGAGATAAGACAGAACCCTGAGGAACACCACTACTGATAGAAAAAGAAGAGGAAGTCGCCCCATCAACAACAGCCGATATTGAGCGGTTTGAAAGAAAACTAGACATAAGCAAGCAAAGAGAAGGAGGAAACCCAAAGGAGGGGAACTTGGAGAGCAGTGACGCGTATCATACCCGGTCATATGCGTTGTATATGTCAAGCGCCACCACGGAAGTCTCCCTGTAGTTCCTAAGGGCGGAAAACCATAAATCAGTTAGATAGGAAAGTATATCGCCAGTAGACCTCGAGCGTCGAAAGCCGTACTGGCGATCAGAAAGAAGTGAATGATATTTCAGATGATCTAAGAAATGAGAGTTGAGAAGGGTTTCAAAGATCTTAGATAGAATACAAGTGAGAGCTATAGGGCGATAGTTAGAAGGATAAGAGAGGCTTCCTTTTTTCCGGAACAGATTGAACATGTGCGTGCTTCCAACACTGAGTGAAAGTATTAGTACTGAGACATAGAGAATATAGGTGAACGTGGGATGGGGCCAGCACGAAAGCACACACCCTTAAAATTCGGGGAGGAATGCCATCAGGGCCACCCGCCTTCCTAACGTTCATAGATTTCAGGAGCCATGCACCCGATCAAATGTAATCACAGGCAAAGGCATAGGACACCTGAGAGGAGAAGGAGGAGGAAGAGGAATGCCAGAATCGTCCAGGGTTGAGTTAGAGGAAAATAGGAGGCCGAAGAGATTGGCCTTTTCAGTTGGAGAATTAGCATCAAAACCATAATAT
>JABUQX010033374.1:42500-65000 GCA_015478945.1 Trachelipus rathkii
AAACAATGTGAACGATGATTCATCGGACTATACCATATTCTTACAATCATCAAGTATCCAAGCTTTATGATCGTGGCACCACTTCTTTCGCAGCTTAATGTTGCCTTACGTTATAAAGGGTTTCGCAATTGCCGCCCTTCCATGAATGTTAGCTTTGTGGAGCTCCAGCCATCCTTTTTTGTCGAAACTGCGTTACTCAAGTAAGTGTTGAGTTCTTTAGTCACTTTTGACGCGATAGTTTTATGTTGTCTGGCCACAATCCTTTTTAATGTTCATCTGTCCCTGTAAGTTAACCGTGGCTCCCGCCCACTATTCCTCTTCGCCGATGATATTTTACCATGTTTTGTGTATGCTGTCATTCCCGTGGATACTGTCATTCAGAAACTTTGAAGAGTTCTGCTGTTTTCGTTACAAACGCTCCAGCTACCCGAGCACCGACGATTTGCCCTCTTTTCGAAGTCTAGGAGATCACACATTTCACCGATCGCTTGTTTCAACCATCGCAGAACAAAACGTATAATACACTGAAAAATAACCTGCAAGATCTGAACGCAAAATGCGTATATATACGCGTCACACGGAAGCAGTGTTGTCGACATGTAACAAGATGTACTATATTGCATGGTGTTCATATTATTTTTGTCCACCCCTATATATATATATATATATATATATATATATATATATATATATATATATATATATATATATATATATATATATATATATATATATATATATATATATATATATATATATATATATATAAAATAATATATTTCTTCAGGTCAGCATCCCGAAGAGTTCAGGCATGTAACTAGAAAACTATAACAGCTACACGAAAATTAATATCATTTTATTAATCAGGAGACATTTTTACCGCGGAAATTAAAAAAAAAAAAAAAAAATAACGCTTTTAAAAAATTTAAAATTGTTAAAAATGTTGGAAAACTTGTATAATAATTACCGTTTTTTGACAATACGAAGGAGCTCGAGTGCCAAATGTTGAATTTTTTTCTAACGAACACCCCAGGGTAAACAAAGAACGATGGATGAGTCGGGGTTTCTCGGCACAAAGGGGGACGACAGGGAGACTTTGTCCCCCTCTGTCCTCCGTCGGCTCAAGCCCCTAAAAGGATATAAAAAAGAAGAAAAATATTTTCTCCAAAGCGTAAAAAAATGGTATTTGGCAACTTTTGCTCTCGAGACTAATGCAGGTTTCAATGTCAATCAGAGCGTGCACTATTTCAGGTAATATTAATAAGGAGTTTATTAATAAATATTAGAATAAAATAATTTTTTTTTTTTTTGTTTCTTCGTTGAAATTACTTGCTTGCTGTAATCAAAAATGTTATTTATTTTCCTCTGTAGATATTATAGTTTTCTATTAATTTATACCTGAACTCTTTCAGGATCTTTAGCCTATCTTATATATATATATATATATATATATATATATATTCTCTTCTTTGCTATATATATATATATATATATATATATATAATATATATATATATATATATATATATATATATATATATATATATATATATATATATATATATATATATATATATATATATATATGCCGTATACATAACTTCCTTCAAGTTCCCTAATGCAGCACTACGCAAATGATTCTATGCTTTAGAATATCACATGGATCCCAGTTCCCAAATTGAATTTGATGAGATGCCCCTATCTCTTAGGGCTTCTTGTTCTTCTCAAAAGGTGAATGAAAAGCCGTCCAACGCAAACATCGAAAAGCTCTAAGTGTTCTACAACAATAATCTTCAGGAATGATAACATAGACATCTTCCAAACTAATTCAAATCACCCTGCTCTCTTAAACAGCCACATACCCGATGGCTAACTAATAAATCTTTCAACTTCAAAATGTCAGACCTTGGAGAACCTCCAGAAAACAGTGAATGTTTCTTCAACTACTCCATCAGAAGCCACATTTCTTATTAATCCAACAGAGTCTATATTAGATTCCAATCCCATAACTCTAGCTTCATTACAAAAAGATGACTCTCTCCCAGTGATTTCTCATACTTGTATTATATATTGATGGTACCAGGTTGTCATTTTTTGAACGACAACTTCAATTGAAACCATTTCACAATGGAGTAACTCCCATGGTTTCCATTTCTAGCTTGCTAAAACTTCAGCAATACTATATACGGGATCCTACCCCAGCCTGCAAATTTTGCCGCACCCATACCATAATTTATAATAAACTAAGTTACTGCAAATGAAAAAAAAACTTTCCATTTTCATGAAGAATACAATGAAGATTTATATGAACAAAGTTGTAAACGTAGTAATCAAAAATTTCGGTAATTTTTTTTTTTTTTACAGTTGTCACCACCACTCACGGGCAAAGCCCTATTCAAGGAGGGTGTGTTTCACGCCTCATAAGTCAACAACTAAAGCAAATTACGCAGATGAGCACAGACGCAGGCTTTGAAGTGGGGGAGATTAAATTCAGCAGGAAACACAGAAGATGGAAGAGAATTTCCATAGAATAGATGTGGCAGGAAAGAAGGAAGCACCGCAGCGAACTAGCCTGGAGTTACCTACATCAACGCAAAACTCATGTGCAGACACAGCACCCCTAGTGTTACGAGGGCGACGTAAAGGTGGAGGTACGCGAGTGATAAGCTCCCTCGAGCATCTGCCACTGCGGTACCTATAGAAAAAAAGATAAAGCACCAACATCACGCCGCAAAGATAGAGGGTCAAGTGAACTGGAAAGTACAGAACAGTTTATAAGCCTTTTGGCCTTTGACTCGACCCTATCCAAAAGCCGGGTGAAACCAGAGCCCACCCAGATATGAGAGCAGTACTCCATACAAGGGCGGATGAGGCCCCTGTATAGCTGGAGCAACTGGGAAGAGAAAAAAGTCTCGCAGTCTAAACAGAACTCTCAGTTTCTTTGAGGCCGCCCTAGCAACCGTTGTGATGTGAGGTTTCCAAGACATTTTTTTGTTTATGCTAAGGCCAAGGATGGTTATATTGTCAACAGGAGAGACGAGAGAACCGTCGAAAGAGATAGGAAAGTTAGGAGGTGTCTTATAGAGGAGATTTGTAGAAGTTGAGTTTTTAAAGGGTTGAATTTCACAAAGGTTCAGACGACCAAACCGGAAATTCTATCCAGATCAGAGAATAGAATCTACAAGATTAAGATTGGAGGTAATTCTAAAAGGAAAAGAAAGAGCCCAGAATTGAAATGAGTTGAAGAATGAAGGGTCGAGAGTCATCGGCATATGAGTGAATAGCAGAGTTAGATGTGCAGGTGAGAGATCATTAATGAAAAAAGTGGAGATAAGACAGAACCCTGAGGACCACTATTGACAGAAAAGAAGAAGTCGCCCATCAACAACAGCTGATGAGCGATTTGAAGAAAACTAGACATAAGTAAGCAAAGAGAGAGAGGAAACCCAAAGGAGGGGAGCTTGGAGAGCAGTAACGCGTGCCATACCCGGTCAAAAGCTTTGGATATGTTAAACGCCACCACACAAGTCTCCCCGTAGTTCCTAAGGGCGGAAAACCATAAATCAGTAAGATAAAGTATATCGTCAGTAGACCTCGAGCGCCGAAAGCCGTACTGGCGATCGGAAAGAATGAGTTTCAGATGATCTATGAAATGAGAGTTGAGAAGAGTTTCAAAGATCTTAGATAGAATACAAGTAAGAGATATAAGGCGATAGTTAGAAGGATCAGAGCGGCTTCCTTTTTGGAATAGGTAGGACATGTTAGGTAGCACCAACAATGAGGGGAAGGAGTGTTGTATTGAGACATGAGAATATAGCTGAAAGCATGCATATGCCAACTCAGAAGCACACTCCCTCAAAACTCGGGGAGGAATGCCATCCGGGCCACCCACCTTCTTTAACGTTCGTAGATTTCAGGAGCCCATGCACCCGATCAAATGTAATCACAGGCAAAGGCATAGGACACCTGAGAGGAGACTTATGAGAAATGCCAGAATCGTCCAGTCTTGAGTTAGAGGAAAATAGGAGGCCGAAGAGATTGGCCTTTTCAGTCAGAGAATTAGCAACAGAACCATCAGATCGAATAAGAGGAGGAAAGACAGATTTACAAAAGTTGTTAGAGATGTTTTTGGCAAGAGGCCAGAAAGATTTATCAGTAGGAGGAACCAAGGAGGTTAGCGCACTTTTGTTTGATGAAAGCACGCTTTGCTCGTCGAAGAGTATCCCTGCAACGATATTATTCTTCTTCAAGTTTGTTTCAATGTGAAAACTTGATCTACATACTCTCTATCATTTCTAAATGCCACTTGTTCTTTACCACCAATAGCTCGACGCACTCTTTCAACCAAATTACCAGCATATATCTTCCCTACAAGGCTCAATAACATTCTCCTATAGGTCCCCCTTATCTCCCATACCCTTATACAAGGGGACCATTACTGCTCCCCTCCAATGGTTCGGAAATATACCCTTCACAAAGGCTTTGTTACATAATGTCTATATCCAGTCAATCACAATCTCGCTTCCATTCTTGAACATTTCACCAATAACTCCATCTATGCCTGCTGATTTACCATTCTTCAGCTTTTTCACTCTACCCATCATTCTCTTTCCCAAAATATATTTCTTCTTGCACCATCAAATCCAAACACATTCACTATCACCTCATCACTGTCCATGTCATGTAAATTTTTGGTTTTCCCTCCAACTATCCTAACATCCATTTCAACATTCACAAAAGTATCAACCCTATTCATTATCTTATGAAGATTCCCCTTAATCTTTCGTACTTCCTTCCAGAAGAGTTTCCTATTCCCTTGCAACTCCCTATTACGATTTTCAAATCCTTGTTTTAAAAAACATTTTAAAAACCGTTAAATTTATTGTCTTATTTATGAAGCATGAAAAGATTATAAATCTTTCTACAGCAGTACTTAACAACTTTCCTATTTTTCTGATCTCCTTTGCGAAAAGTGAATTTTAATTTCAGTTGTAAGCAGGATTTGACAACTCACGGCAGCCAGACAAACCTGTTATTAGAGTTTCTTATTAGAACAGATCTGAAGATTTCAAAACAAATATATATATATATATATATATATATATATATATATATATATATATATATATATATATATATATATATATATATATATATATATATATAAACTACCTTTTTACGTGCTTTATCCCCTCTGCAGGGGGTAACACGGGGGGACCACAGGAAATCGAAATTTAAGGCCGGCTATCCCAAACCAGCGCCACCAACGTGTTCGCAGTCTTGTTTTAATTCTTGCCCCAAGGTAGATAAAACCTGCTACGCGGAGGAACATAAGGAGAATTTTTGTATTTTCTTACTCCGGTTTGGAGAAATAAAGGGTATATATATATATATATATATATATATATATATATATATATATATATATATATATATATATATATATATATATATATATATATATATATATATATATATATATATATATATATCTCGATATATATATATGTCTATATATATTATATATATATATATATATATATATATATATATATATATATTATAACGTAACAGTTATATACTTATATAGAGGCAACATCAAAAATCTTTTATATTTTGTGAAAATTTCGGCCAGCATCCCGAAAAGGCCAGGCATGTAACGAAAACTATAACATATACACGAAAATAAATAATATTTTATTAATCAGGAGACATTTTACAGAAATTAAAAAAAAAAATTAATTTATTCTAATATTTATTAATAACTCCCATATTAATATTAGTAAAAGTGCAGGCTCGATTGACTTGAAAGACCTTGAAAGCTGCAGTCTCGGGTCTCGGGAGAAAAAGTTGCCAAATGTCGCTTTATAAATATAATTGGAGAAATTATTATTTTTCTTTTTATATCCTAAATAGGGGGTTCGAGGCAAACGGAGGGACAGAGGGGGACGAAGTCCCCCCCGTCGTCCCCCGGTAGGCCGAGAAACCTCGACTCTCTCTTATCGTTCTTGTTTACCCGTGGGATATTCTTTAGTGAAAAAGAAAAAAATTCAACATTTAGCACCTTTGCGTGCTCACGGAGTAAGCCACATCTTTGATTTATCAAAAAACTGTAAATTTTCATCAATTTTTAACAATTTTAATTTTTAAAAAGCGTTATATTTTTAATTTTTTTTTAATTTCTGCGGTAAATGTCTCCTTATTATAATGTAACAGTTATATACTTATATAGAGGCAACATCAAAAATCATTTTATATTTGTGAAAATTTCAAATGAAATATATTAAAAACAATAAAACTATTTAAATTTTATTCATTTATTATCTATCAAAAGTTAATCTTATAAAAATAGTTCTTGAGAACCTCTTCCTTTCTTCGTTTCTTCCTAAAACGTGATATTTTTGAAGAGTACCGAATGTCATCATTTTTTTGCAAGAAAGTTGCACAGGATTTCCTTAGACATTCTTGATTAAATTTGACGACAACTGGAATTATATATATATATATATATATATATATATATATATATATATATATATATATATATATATATATATATATATATATATATATATATATATATATATGAGAGAGAGAAGAGAGAGGAGAGAAAAGAGAGAAAGAGAGAGAAGAAAGAGAGAGAGAGAGAGAGAGAGAGAGAGAGAGAGAGAGAGAGAGAGAGAGAGAGAGAGAGAGAGAGAGAGAGAGAGAGAGAGAGAGAGAGAGAGAGAGAGAGAGAGAGAGAGAGAGAGAGAGAGAGAGAGAGAGAGAGAGAGAGAGAGAGAGAGAGAGAGAGAGAGAGAGAGAGAGAGAGAGTTTTTTTTATATTTTTTTTAGAGAGAGAGAGAGAGAGAGAGAGAGAGAGAGAGAGAGAGAGAGAGAGAGAGAGAGAGAGAGAGAGAGAGAGAGAGAGAGAGAGAGAGAGAGAGAGAGAGAGAGAGAGAGAGAGAGTTAAAATTAAAGTAAATTTTATCATATTTTTGGAATATCTTAAATATAAACAAAATAATAATAATAATAATAATATTAATAATAATAATAATGATGATGATGATGATTAACTGCACTGTGATTCTGTACAAATTTATTATGCATAAGGATATCTACCCGCAGTCTCACACATTCAACATAATGTTTAGTTCTGTCAGTCATTAAAACAGATTGAATATTGCTTGAACATAAAGTGCCACATTACCACCCTTCTTTCCTATACGCTGGAATAAATAAATTAAATATCTGCCTATTTCATATTCCTGAAAGGAATCTCTATATAATGCTTCATTATCCCATGCTTCAGTAATGAAAATATAATGTTTATATTCTCCTCTATGATAAAAATAATT
The DNA here is from genome assembly GCA_015478945.1 of Trachelipus rathkii. Taxonomy (NCBI): domain Eukaryota; kingdom Metazoa; phylum Arthropoda; class Malacostraca; order Isopoda; family Trachelipodidae; genus Trachelipus; species Trachelipus rathkii. The sequence goes on from JABUQX010033374.1 coordinate 49,844, forward strand.
AGCTCATTTTTTTTGTTTCCAAAGCTATGAGCATTTGATATTTGAAATGATGTTACTTATTCTGTTTCATTCATTTTTATTTAAGACTTTTCAGCTCCAAGTTGCTTCTTAGTTCATTCCATACAAGACAAAATGTTTAATTTTATCTTAGTTTACACAAAGCTTGGAGGATAGTAATGATTTGTCAACTTAAAAAAAATATGGAAGTTTGATATCTTGTTTTTCATTTTATATTTTCATAAGCTTCTACCAGGAATATTTTGTCAAAAATATGAACAAAGAAGACATGGAGACTCTCAGCTATAAACTGCACCTATATAAACATTCATAATTTAGCTAAAACTTTTAATATACAGTATCTCTTTTGAGACATCAAGATATTAAAATATCAATTACATTGGCCTAAAAAAGGATTTCAGCATTTGGATCAAAGATTCTCTATAAGAGTCTGAAAATATAACAAAACTGATAAGCTGACCCTCGAATGTTAACTATGTTTTTGCAAGATTGTGAGGATGCATCCTTTTGGTGACATCAATGATCCAGTTATAATACATTTTGCCAAACTATGGAAGTGGTTCTGTGATTATATTCCACAGCTTGATTCACATAAGTTGGGCAGTGTTAATCCCATAACTCTTAAAATTTTAATTTCAGAACAAAGCAGATCTGTCAATTTTTGGATATCAAGAGCTGCAGTCTTTCAAAATTGAACATGAAGTGAAAACATGTTTTTGCCATTTGCAAAACCTAATTTTCTAAACAAGAATTTACATTCTATTAAAGAAAAACAAAATACTAAAATAAGCTAAACCCCAAAAGGCAGCAACCAAATTGCTCTGACATCAAATATCCATAGTTTTGATAGGGCAAAAATGAAACAATCATTTCTTTAAATCCTGAACTGAAAATGTTATCAATGATATTTTTTGGTTTTCTAATAAGATTTTTATTAATTTTTTAATGTTTTATTAATTTTAAGGTTTCATGCATTTTATTTTTCATTTGATTATATTGAACTTTACTTTTAAAATAGAAATATAGAACAAATACAAAACACTAAAAATGTGATAATTAATAATTAATATGCATGTTAAAATCAAAGGAAAGTGTAACAAATGAATATAACACAATTACAAACAAAATGAACACATTCTACCTTATTGCATTGAACAACTTGTGTTGAAATAGATCCTAATCTGGGAAAATTACATTGCATTTACTTGTTCTGGCAACACACTCAGTTTGTTAGTAGCATACAGATTGTGATCTATTTAAAAACATTCAAACAACATATAAAATTTGGGACCTATCATGTTTGAAGAATGAGTTTAGATTAAGCGATTTTTTTTTTTTTTATTTTTTATTGTAGAAAATGTTATTTTAAAAATTATTATTTCATATATATATATATATATATATATATATATATATATATATATATATATATATATATATATATATATATATATATATATATATATATATATATATATATATATATATATATATATACCGTATATATAAATATATATATATATATATATATATATATATATATATATATATATATATATATATATATATATATATATATATATATATATATATACTATATTTCACTATATATATATATATATATATATATATATATATATATATAATATATATATAATAACCTTATATATATATATATATGCTGCTCTATACTATCCCTTCTTACCTCTTTCTCTATATATATATATATATATATATATATATAATAAAATAATAATAATAATAATAATAATTCTTTCCCAAGATTGGTTGGTTAAAAAACTGCATACCGGAAACAAAGAAGTAATAGAACATGACGTAAGTCGAAAGAAAAGCACTCTCCTCTACCATTAAATAAAAACACCATAGGGCATCACAAGACAAACGATGAACAATCACTGTGGTATCTCGTCAATGTATGGTTCATCTCTTGGACCAAGTACACAACCATACCCCACCACATACAAAACACCATCATTAATTCCTATTATGAACTTTTCTTCTCGCCTCTGCCAAACTCTCATTCCTTTCCTTCAAACAATACTTACTGATTTATTCACTTTTTCTTTGGTTTCAAAGCTAGTTGATTCCCAGCATATTCACCACTATACTTCCGCTTAACCAGCTGACTATCATTCATCCTTTCTAAATGTCCATGCAATCTTAATACACAATCGTTTATTCTCTCATTTACTCCTTTCTTCACACAACACAACTCCCTAATATAACTTTAGGTTAGGTTAGGTCAGGGTTGGCACGATTGGGGACAACTGGGTTGTCCCTAATGGGTTTTTTCAATAAACCCCACCTTGAAAAAAACCATCAAAAAACCCACATCTGGGTTTTATAAAAAAAAGGTAAAAATGAAGGATAAAATTCAACTGAGACTGAAGGCTAATTAATTAAAAGATAGTAATGTCTTATGTTTAATTTCTTTAGTGTTAAATTCAACTTTCTTAATCCTAGTTTACTAGTTAAATGCTCTTTGTTAGTTATTATTATTTATCAGCAGTAACATTGCTCACTCCAGACAAAAGGGGAGTCGCAAAGGAGCACTAAGCTGAAGCTCTGTGGCCAAGACATCCCACACTCAAAAACACCCACTATACTAGGTGACAGGTGTTACTTTCGAAACCCACATGAGTGACATGACCTTTGCTAAATTGCTGAACACATTGACAAGTGACAACATAACCAACAAAACTTAAAAAATGCAATGCCTTTAAATTTTAATGCACTAGGTGGCACCAAATTTGGCCAACAGAAAGAACCTTTAATAATAATATACAAACAATTTTGCTGATCCACTTTAAACTATATATATATATATATATATATATATATATATATATATATATATATATATATATATATATATATATATATATATATATATATATATATATATATATATATATATATATATATATATATATATATATATATATATATATATATATATATATATATACTCGTATATAAAACATCGTAAGTGTCAAGTTCCGTTGATTTTGCCCAATTTTAACAGGGTTTTTATGAAAAAGAAAGAAGAAACTTGGGGTGGAGTTGGGCTTTCAAAAAACATGGGTTTTATGCCAACCTGTCAGATTAACCAGCTGAGCACATTGCACCTTAGATCTAAAACCTCTTGGCCCTAAAACCATATTTTCACTACTATACATTAACACAGGCATCAGCATGTAAAACAATAGCTCACTTAAGACAGTCCAATTTGCATTCACCAAGGATCTAATTACACCAGCCACTTTCCTACCATTCACAACTTACCTACTACACACTGCATTATCTGTTCCCTTTTCATCCAACATATATCCTAAATATTTAAATTCAGATATATATATATATATATATATATATATATATATATATATATATATATATATATATATATATATATATATTTTATATATATATATATATGTATATATATATATATATATATATATATATATATATACGGCATATATAATAATATATAAAAATATATATATATATATATATATATATATATATATATATATATATATATATATATATATATATATATATATATATATATATATATATATATATATATATATACGGTATATATATATATATATATATATATATATATATATATATATATATATATATATAATATATATATATATATATATATATATATATATATGTATAACTATATATAACTCTTATATGTACCATAATAATTATCTTCTGAATTTTTCTGAACCAGGACATTTTTTGTATACACCTTGTGCACATATAAGGTTTTCTCTAAATCTAACGTATTTTTCTTTTAAGTATGATGTTATTCTTACCAGACATTTTAAAATTGGCTTCTTGTGCCATTTAACATAACATTTCTTACTTTAATGTACTAACATTTTTTAAATAAATTATTATAATACTGATGCTGCAAGTGTTATATATATATATATATATATATATATATATATATATATATATATATAATATATAATATATATACAGAGAGATTTATATATATATATATATATATATATATATATATATATATATATATATATATATATATATAACTCTTTCATATATATAAATTTTATATATAATAATATTATATATATATTTATATATATATATATATATATATATATATATATATATATATATATATATATATATATATATTTTATATATATATAACTATAAACTATATATATATATATATATATATATATATACCATTATATAATAATAATATATACATAATATATAATAACTAACTATATATATAATAATATATATATAGTACTATAACATAATAATAACAATAATAATAATAGCAATAACATTAATACATTTTGCATAATATATATATATATATATATGTATATATAGTAATATTACACCACCACTCATGGGCATAGCCCTATCAGGAAACCTTAGGTGGTTTCACCTGGGGATCAGTGAGGGATATGAACCCGGGCCATACCACACGTCAACCAGATGCTCTAGCGTTATATATTTTATATACGGTATATATATATATATATACATATATACCATATATATATATATATATATATAACTATATATATATATATATATATATATATATAACATATACTGCTGCTGCTATCTTCTGCTATATACTATATATATATATATATATATATATAACACATTGGAAAACAATCCCTAATTACAGACATCTTCAATAAATACTGGCAACTCAACTACATTCCCACATATCTTGAAACAAGCATACATAATCCCTAAACTCAAACCAAAAAAAGACCCCAACTCCCCCTCCTCCTATCGCCCAATTTCTCTGCTTTGTTCCATCAGTAAATTGCTGGAGAAATTAATATTAAATAAAATTTCCCAATCTATTCCTCTCCCAGACTTCCAACACGGATTTAAAAGAAACCACTCTACTACCACTGCCCTCACCTCCCTCACACAACACATCATTAATGGCTTCAACCAATCCCCTTCCCATAGATCTATACTCACAGCAATAGACATAGACAAAGCATTTGACACTGTCCCCACACACCTCCTAATTCAAAAAATCCTCCATTTCCCTTTAGAAAATAATGACAAAAAATGGCTTTCCAATTTCCTCACCAACCGTTTTGCAAAAGTCTTATACAAAAACAACCTCTCCCACTCTATCAAATTACAAAACAGCGTCCCACAGGGAGCCATTCTCTCTCCATTTTTATTCAACTTTTTCACTGCAGACCTACCCACCCCAATTCACCACTCCACCAAACTTATCACTTATGCAGACATTAGCCTCATTTCTCAACACCCAGACGTAAACACAGCCACACCCTCCAAAAATACTTACACTCTTTAGAAAACTGGTTAATCACCAACAGGCTGACGCATCCACCAGTCTTCCCATCACCTTTTAACCGCCGACCGACATCAATCTTGCCTCCATCCCTTAGTACCTCTGAAGACAATAACTTCCCTCTAAGCAAACCCCAAAATACTGGGACTCCCTGCGACATCACGGCGTTTCCCCCATATTGACCGTCACTTCCACAACTCAACGAAAACTAAACACCTTCCAGACCCTTTCCCAACACAACTTCAGCGACAGTAAACACACACTCACTACTATCTATAAGCAACTTCTTAGTTAAATTACGCTTCTCCAGCATGGTTCCAAGCACTCAAAATCAAACACAAATAAACTACAAATCTCCCAAAACACATTAGAATTATCACAGGTTGCACTAAAACCACCCCAATCCAGCATTACACAAAACTGAAGCCTCCATCCTCCCCCATTTCCACACATCAGAATGGTGGGGACTCAATTTATCAGAAGACCTGTAACCCAACCCACCCTTGTCACCAAAATCTCTCCAATCCCCTCGACAAAGACTAAAATCCCCTTCTTCACCAGCACAATTCTATTACAACACTTATTATAATTCCCCCGCCCCTCCCAATAGGCCATGGACTTCACATATCCATACCCACCTAACAAACACTTACCTTCAAAACCGCCCAAATAACACTTTATTAAATACCCCCTCCCCAAAACTTTCCCCTAGAGAAAAAACGCTGTCCAGAAGAGGCCAAATGGACCTCGCTCGGTGCAGATCGGGTCACCACCCGAGACTCATGCAATATAAACATAGATTTAAGCTAGACAACGTCACCTCCCCCACTTGCACCAGATGCTACAATTCTCAAGAAACAATAGAGCACCTCCTTCTGAGATGCCCAGCTCTCGACGCCCCCGTGCCGACTTTTCTATATCCTCTCTCCTCGACCTGTGGAACCGCCTGGTGCGGCGGCCAGCTTCCTGGAAGCGGTGTGGCCCTCCAAAATAAGTTGCGAACAGGAAAGAAATATAGTATATATATATATATATATATATATATATATATATATATATATATATATATATATATATATATATATATATATATATATATATATATATATATATATTCTGTATATAAGATTATTGCCAAAAAAAAAAAAATAAAGCAACAATTTGTTTTATGTTATTCCATCCCCTTTTTAATTCAAATGATAAAGACCTATTTCTTCAACAACCTCTCCCAACTCATTTTCTCTCATTGCAGTTATTATACCTGTTGGATAGAAATAAAGTTTTGCAAATTTCTGAGCAATAGTAATCACATCACCAATATTCAGTTTTGTGTATGATTTTGTTTTGTGCTTATTCTTTCTATTTGTGCTTAGGTCTCTTAAATATGACAAACTCAACATGATGCATGTTATTTAGGCTATTTTTTACCTTTAGATATTTTTTATAAGCTTTGAAGATTCTGCTAAGCTGACTGCTCATTAGATGGCAGCCAGTCTGGATCATCAGCCTCATTATCCCGAAACAAATGTAAATGTGGTGCTATCGCCATACTGGGTATATCAAAACCTTTTAATAGTATTTCTGGTGTCAAGACCAATGGAGTTGAGATTTTTTTCACCATTATTGCTTAAAAGGGTTTTAAAAGCTATAGGTCTTTTGTTAATAAGCATATGGATTTCTTTAATTAATAAACAAAATTGCTCAAAAGAAAGTATATTCTTGGCTATGCTATTATAAACCATAAATTTGACCTGTTTCACAAGTGATACCACAACTACCCCTAAGTAACTGATATTATGAGGATGTGTGGAAATAAAAATCAGTAATATTTTTCTCTTTGGAAATTTTTTTTACCTCTGTGTGATTTAAGAATGTTTTAATAAGTGTAAATGAACTTACTATAGCAGGGTTCACACTAAAATTTTGTTTGATTTCCCAAACTCAAATACATGAGTTTGAAAGGAATTCAGCAAATTTTTCCCTGACCAGCGTGTTCGTTATTTTTGGTGTATAAAATATCTATTAATTATTATTGCAGCCTATTTACTCAGTTCATACATTAAATTATTGAAAACTTACTTTAGAAATTGTTCATCATCATGGATGAATTTAAAAAAATATTATTTTTTTTAGTAATAAGCCTATACCTTACCCATAGCCGTCCAAAGCACTCCTTTTTTTATTTTTTCAAAAGAAAACAGTTTTATTTATACAAAAAGAAAATAAATTAAAAGCTTACATTAATAGCCTAGGTGAATAGCGTCCACTGTAATCACAAAAGTTCTAAATGGGGAGATTTAGATTAACTTTTTCTTCTCAAGCATTTAATTTTTGATTTTATAGCGGCTTCTTCTGTTAAAGCCTTCAGTTTTTAACATCTTTCTCTTGCTCTTCAAGTTTATTGATCTGTATGGATAATATTTTTTTTTTCAACCTTTTTATTCTCTTCTTTTTCTTTCTGTTTTGACTCTTTGAGATGTTCTTCATATCTCCTATGGGCAGCTCTTACATTTGTCAACATTTTTTGAGTGATAGGAACTTTATGAATACTTTCATGAGATCTTATAGCATTGTGCACTGTTCTTTGAGAAATCAGACTATGTTCTTTCAGATTCTCCACTAAAATTGCTTTATTTACAGAAAACCCTCCTTCCACTGTCGCATTTCCCATGCGAAATATCAGTCATTTAATAATTTGCCACAATTCCATATAACATTGATTCCCCAGGTGCTATAGAAGAAAAAAACTCACATCAAAGTCTCTTAGAAGGACAAACACCATCCAAAAATATTTTGAATTCTAATTTAAAGGTAGAATGAGCTTCACTGCAAAGTAGTGTGTATTGTGCTTTTACTTTCTCAGCAACAGAATCTGTTATTCGGTTATTGGTGTACAACGCCTCTAGCAATAAATCAAATCTTTGTTTCCCTTGTTCTGGCTGATAAAAAACTATACTAGGATCCAATGATGAGAGCCATTGGACAGGCTTGTACTTTCAGAGGATATCTTTCTAATATCTTTTCTGTCATTTTGATTTGCAAAGTCTGGCATTCAAGTTTGTCATGTAAATCTAATGCAAAAAGCTTAGTTTAGGACATTAGGACATTAGAATATAAAGAGACAGTAAAAAGCCACATGGGCCTATCCGAGACTGTCCCAGTCAACCCCACTGCAAATGCTCATGCAAATCACAAAGCACCCTAGGGCTTGTCAATTTGTTGTAACTACAAATCCACCAATTTGGCTTAGTCAAAACTAATGATATATAAATATGATACCCAAACCATCCCACATGCATTAACCAAGTTATGGTCACACATGCCATCTAACAATAACTGCTATAACTAAAAACCCATGAATTTTGGCTACGTCAATATATTATGATACCCAACCCATCCATAAAAGAATCTAACCGTTTCTTAAATGTTGCAATCGAGTCACACTCAACAACCTCCTCTGGCAGACTATTCCAAAATTTAACCCTATTACTGAATGCATGCTTTCTTATATCAAGATGGCATGCTTTCTTCTTAATAAATCTTTCTATAATATTAAGTACGAGACATTGTAAATCTGTGAACAGAAATGAACCAAGGTTCAGTTTGACGTCCAACCACTGGTCGTTAAAGTTAGGCTTTTTTTTTAAATGATAATCATTTTATAAAAAATAATAAATACCTTCAACTGCAAAAAAAAATATCCCTTCGTCAAACCTCAAAAAAACACCTCAAAAAGTATAATTCCCCTAAAAGAAAAAAGATATAAACAGATTAAAGTCATAAGTCATACCAGTCTAAAAACATCCATATACGAAAATCACCTTCAATCTCAGGGATGGGAACTTGGAACTTTACAGAACAGAATAGGAAGAATAGTAGGTAATAGTGAACTAAAAATAGAAAGAAACAGGATAGAAGTAGATTTATGGAATGTCATTCCTCGCCCATCCTTTTCATTCACTTATCAAATACATCTCTCATTCCAAAATATACAGTAAGGAAAAAATATATCAAAAATATGTAAATTGGTCCAAGGATCATTCTTCATATGTTTGGAAATTTTAAAATTTCCCTGACTTTCATCATTTTTGAATTTCCCTGACTTTCAGCATTTCTTAAAACGTTTCCCTGACTTTCCCTGACCAATTTTTTTTCCCTGACTTTCCCTGACTTTCCCTGACTTTCCAGAAAGTGTGAACCCTGTATAGAAGAGCCTCAGAATCTTTTTTGGTATACCAAACTCAAATACATGAGTTTGAAAGGAATTCACAAATGACTTCTCATCCACACTGTGGCAAATCAGAAGGTTTACAGGCCTACTACATACACAAGTGATTGAGTACATAAATTTTTTCATTGTTATTATTTTTGATGTAAAAGGGTCCTAATGGCCTAAAGCTATGGTGTGACATGGGACTTCTACAGGAGAGATCTTAAGTTCATTATAGTCATTTGTATTTAAATTCACAGTTCTACCATATACTTTTTTCGCAAATTAGGCAAGTATTTAAAACATTTTTAACAGTTATATAAGCTGAAGGGATATAAAATTCTTTCTTGAGGAATGAAAGTTTTTTTTTCACACACCTGAGTGTTGACTTGATATGCATTTCAAAAATGAGTTTTTTTTGTTTTTGATTATAACAAAAAAAAAAAATTCATTGAATGAAGCCTTTAATTTTCCAAAATTAGATCTGACTCTAATTATGCCTTCAGAATCAAAAAAAAAAAAATTAAATTGGTTTGCTAGACCAGTAAGCTGGACAGCAGTAGGTTTTAACAATTGGTTAAAGGTATCACAAAAATTAATTTGTTTGGCCCTCTTATATACCAAAGCACAACTGTTTTTAAAACTACATACAGGAGTCATGGAAGGAAATAAATGTGCTTTTTGAGACTACTGTTACTTTTAAGTTATGAATATATTTTCTCACATACGTTAGTAAACTATCCTGCAAATATTATCAATAGACGAAAATCTGTTTATAAATATTATATATATTTATATTAAATATATGGCTATATATATATGAGATGTACCGATACCAGAAAAGAGGTCGATACCGATACTCTATTTTTTTTTTAAGGTTCTGATACTGATACTTTAATATAATAAATACACAGTAATAAGATAGAACATTTGTGTACTGCTAAGCACTCAGGATTGCATTCCCTGTACAGACCAATACCTAGTCCATTTTATTTCATATTTGGTTGTGCCAAGTATATTTATTTTATAAATTAAAATAGTTTCTTTAAGGTAATAATAAATGCAAATATAATATTAATAACTTTATGTTTGTGTTTATTCACAAAAATATTTCATTTCCATTTTCCAGTAAATATTAACAAAGTTTAGCTACTAGTTAACATGATTACAATTAACAAGATTCTTTAACTAGCCACTATATAAAGAATAAAAATAATGAAAGAAGAGAACTCATATTAATCAGTTGAAACTTAGACAAAATAAAAAAAATGCTATTATTCAAACATGACACATAAAATAAATATAGCTCCTTTAAGATAAAAGATAGATATATTCAATAACTCAAATTCAAGAAATTCTTCTCAAAATTGTTGTGCCAAAACATTAAGCTTTTCACAAGTTAATCTGGGCGAGAGTTTTTCATTTTGGGGTGTATACATTCATCAACCTACAACACTAAAAATACATTCTCTCTCCGACTGATGAGGAAGGGGCTGATAAATATTTGCTTACAAGCACTGATAATAATGGAAACCTTGGTCCATTTTCCTGCCACCACAATGAAGGGATATCTCTTCTGTTGGCAGCCATCTACATGTTTTCAATAGAGCCTCATCTCGCTCTTTTCACCACATGCAATTTGAATTATCTTGGCTCCTTGATGACTGTCTCTTCAGTTTTTTTCGATGAGGTTCCTTGGTGTGGTGTGATTCCTTTGAAGGTGAATGAAATTTCAATGCAGATTTCGGCCATGAAACTTATCAAAGTCTGAACATATCCAATTATATTCATCTTCAAGTGGGTTTATTTACTGAAAAGCCACCATTGTCATTTTCTATCAGTGCTATTGCCATGGGTTGCTGATAAGACTATTTTACTTCTGATGATTTTTTTTTTGTCACACAGAGCAGCTCCTTAGTTGATGCTATTTAAATGCATTCTAGCAGTGGTTCACCGTCGAAGAATGACCATTCTTGTGGGGTTTCAGCTAGCTTAAAGAATTCCTTATAAGAACCTTTTAAATTTCGAAACTAGGTTTATTATCACAATGTAACAAAAAAATACTTATTTTTTTGTTTCTTCTGATTTTTTTATTGTTTTTTATAGTTTTTTATGGCGATTCCAAATATGAGTTTAGTTTTTCCTCGAAGCATCAACCATTTTTTATATTAGCAAGAGCATAAAAGTAATTACTGGCATCATCTCATTGGATTTGTAGGGTGGTTACCGGCATGGCGCTGTGTAAAAGTCAGTTGCCATTAATGTTTTATGGGAATTGCATGCTTAAGAACTTAATAAATATATATATTATAGTATATTATATATATAATATATATATATATATATTATATATATATATATATATATATATATATATATATATATATATATATATAGTATATTATATATAATAATTAGTAATGTATCGAGATGTCGGATGCGGATGTTTGATTTTAACATCCGCAGATGCGGATGTGAGATTTCTAACATCCGTGAATGCTAATGTCACATACCGTGTGGATGCGGATGTCAGCACAAATTATATATATATACTATATAATATATATAGTTATATTAGTATATATAAATATATATATATATATATATATATATATATATAAATATATTATATATATATATTGATAGCGATATATACTAATATATATTATATACATCCAGATGACCCTCCGGGTGGAGAGCGAGCAACCCTGAGATCAACCACATACAATTAAAACAAAGAAACTCCCTTCGAAAACATTAACACCGGTACACCACCACACATTTCTAACCAAATAACAACCTAAAACACTTCAAATATTCCAACCTCATCAACCCACCAACACTATCAAATAAGTTTTCAGAATACTTACAACATAACATCTCACGCTTAGACAATAAGAAAACCTGGCAAGTCATTAAAAAATTAAACAACTCTCAAAACAACCCCCACACAATCCCACGAATCCCCAATCTTTACCCAACAACCCCCTCCCTTCCCCAAAACAACAATCAGACAGTCTCGCTAAACACTATGCCAACATCTCTCGAAAACCAACCCACCCCGATAACAGGAAAATAAAAAAACAACTCAGAAAACTCCAATTAGACCACACCCTCATACCCCCATTCACAACCAACATGACAATAGAAGCCATTAAAACCCTCAAAAATTCAACAGTGACAGGTCCAGACTCAATATCCAACCTACACTTAAAACACCTTGGAGAAAAAACAATTCTCCTAATCACAGAAATCTTTAATAAATCATGGCAGCTCAACTACATATACCCCCAATCTGGAAGCAAGCATTCATAATTCCAAAACTCAAACAAAAAAAGACTCTAACTCCCCCTCCTCCTACCGCCCAATCTCTCTGCTTTGCTCCATTAGTAAACTGCTTAGAGAAATTAATTCTAAACAAAATTTCCAACCCCATTACTCTCCCAGATTTCCAAACACGGAATTCAAAGCAACCATCTAACAGACTACAGCCCTCACCTCCCTCACGCAACAAAACATCATTAATGGCTTCAACAATCCCATTTCTTTTTTTTTTTTTTTTTTTTCCCATAGATCTATACTCACTGCAATAGACATAATAAAGCATTCGATACCGTCCCCCACACACATCCTTATTCAAAAAATCCTCCACTCCCCCCTTAGAAAAATAATGACAAAAAAAATGGCTCTCCAATTTCCTCAACCAACGCGTTTCGCTAAGGTCTAATACAAAAACAACCTCTCCCTTCGATCAAGACTACAAAACGGCGTCCCACAGGGCGCCATTCTCTCTCCATTTTTGTTTAAGTTTTTTCACAGCAGATATACCTACCCCAACCCACCAATCCACCAAACTTAATTATTTACGCAGACGACATCAGTCTTATTTCCCAAAACCCAGACGTAAACACATAGCCACACAACATACCCAAGAATATTTACATCTATTAGAAAATTGGTTAAGCTCCAACAGAATGACAGCATCACCCTCCTTAAATCCTCCATCACCCTTTAAACCACTGACCGTCACCAATCCTCCTCCATCCTATAATCACCCTGAACAACAACCCCCTTCCGTTAAAACAAAACCTCCAGAAAATCTAGGACTTACCTATGGAACACACACATGTAACGTTTACACCCCCACATCGATCAAAATCACTTCCTGCAACCGAACGAAACTAAAACACGCCTCTCGAACCCTCTACTCAACACAACTTCAAGTGACGGAAACACACATCTCACCAATACAACTTATAAACAACCCTCAGAACACTTAAAACTATATGCCATCACCAGCAATGGTTCCCAGCACTCTCAAAATCGAACACAAATAAATTACAAATATTCTCAAATACATACCTCAGAATTATCAAAAGGCTGCACAAAAAACATTCCAATCTATCATTTACAAACGATGAAACTTCCATCCTCCCCATCTCCAACACACTTGAGATGGTGGGAGACAGTCAAATTCTATCTATCAGCAACACGTAATCCATCTCGCAACCTTAGTCCACCAACGATTCTCTCCCACCAGCCCACCCCGACAAAGACTAAAAATCCCCCCCTTCTTCACCAGCTCAATTCTATTATTACAACACATACAACATAATTCCTCCTCCCCCTCCAAAATAGAGGCCATGGATTACACATATCCATACACATTTAACCAGCACATACCTTGCTAAACCGCCCAAATAACAATTTACTAAACAACCCCCCTCCCACAAAACTCTCCTCCTAGAGAAAAACGCTGTCCAGAAGAAGGCCAAATCCGACCTCGCTCGGAGCAGATTAGGTCACCACCCACCCGGGGCTCATGCATTATAAATACAGATTCAAACTAAGACAACATCACCTCCCCCTCTTGCGCTAGATGTCACAATGCCCAAGACACAATAGAGGCAGACCTTTTCTTCTGAGGTGCCCTGGCTTCTCGGACGCCCCCCGCCCGTTTTTCTCTATAACCTCATTCTCTGACCTGTGGACCGCCCAGAGGCGCAGCCCGCTTCCCGGAGCAGTGTGCCCTCCATGAAAAGGTGGGCCAGGGGCAGAAGTAAAATATCGGTATATATATATATATATGTATTATATATATATATATATATATATATATATATATATATATATATATATATTATATATAATATATATATATCTATATAATAATACCCAATTTGGGTGATCCGGTTTCCACCTCCTTTTGGATAAGAGTTGAAGCTAAGGCAAAGAGGCTTATAAATGCCATCTATTCTGACTCCCTTTTTACCATCTTTCTCTTCAATGCATGACGTTGTGTCCTATCTCTTTTTTTTAGTATCGACAAAGCGGCAGTTGCCTCGAGAGAGCTAGGGGGGGGCTGACCTCATCGCAATTCCTCCGCACCCACATGCGTCACCTCGTAACACAAGAGGTGCCTTGTTCTCATATGAAAATTGTGTATATTGGAGACTCAAGGATCACTCATTGTGGTTCTCCTCCTTTCCAGCCCAGATCTGTTTTGTGGAACTCCTTGCCATTCTATTTTCCCTGCAATATACAAT
>JABUQX010033374.1:67500-90368 GCA_015478945.1 Trachelipus rathkii
GAATTTCTGGGGAAAGATCTTTTTGCAGGCCAGATAGGAGTTACTTGAGTACCGGAGATTGATTCATCAAAAAAACTAGGTAAAATTGGGGTGATAGGCTAAATTTGGATGCAAGTAATAGCAATGGTAACTGAATAGTCGTGAGATAAATAAAACTAGTGTTGTTGCAGGTTCAAATAATGATGATAGCAATAACAATAACAGCATTTCGAATATCAAATGCTTTACACAAATGCTCAATAGGCCTTAGAAAATAAAAATAGAGAGGCTGATTATTACCTAAATGAGAAATCTACAAACATTATTTCCATAACTGAGGCATGGATTAATGAAGAATTGTATAAAGACTCCTTTCAGGAATATGAAATAGACGGATAATAATTTATTTATACCAGCATAGAGGAAAGAAGGGTGGTGGTGTGGCACTTTATGTTAAAAGCAATATTCATTCTGTATTAATGATTGACTTTAAAATTAATCATGATATTGAATTGGTGTGGGTAGATATCCTTATGAACAATAAATCATATAGAATAGGGGCAATTTAGGGAGACCTCCTGGCCAGGTCAAGAATTGGAATGTGAATTGTGAAAGAAAATTGAAGACAGCATGCCACATAAAAGAAAAGGTATAGTTATAGTGGGTGATTTTAATTTTTCAGGCATTCATTGGATTCCTTGTCTAAATGGCCATAAGTAGTTCTGGCATTCCATAAAATTGTATAACTAGAAAACTTTATTTGAGGCCAGATGGTCCAAGAACCCACATGACATGATGCACTATTAGACTTAATGGCTATTAACTAACGATGAAAGTTTGTGGATAGGTTAGAGTTGAGGAGAATTTAGGACTTAGTGACCAAAATATAATTAGATTTAATATGAATGTGATAACTGGGCCCAAATTGCAAGTTAATAAGGAAAAGTCTTAGATTTTAGAAATGGACGATTAACGAAATTCGAGACATGCTAATACAACTACTGGGATAAAGAGTTTAGAAGACCAAAACTGTTTATCATGTGGGAACATTTTAAGGAAATTTAATGAATATCAGTCAGTATGTTTTTAAAGATAAACCCATTAGGGTGGCAAAGAGAAAACCTGTTTGGTGGAAAAGGAGAGATAAAAGAGAAATTAATGAAAAAGTGTAGATGTTTTAAATTATTTGAAGGGTAGTAATAGGGAAGATGATTTAGAAATTATAAGAAAAAATAGAAATGAACTAACCATTCAATAAGAAAGACAAGAGAGAGGCAGAAAATTAATATTAGGTGCAAGGATATAGTAATAAGGATCTGAACAGTTTTTAGCTTATAAGCTATATATAATTTAAAAAGTAAGAAAGGACAATTGGTCCAATTAAAAATTGATGAAAATTTAGTGAGTTCAGATAAGGAGTTGGTCAACCTTTTCAATGCTTATTTTGCTTCAGTGTTACTGAGGAAAGATTAGATAAAAGTTTGGAGACTAATAGTTCTTTTGTATGCATGTAACAACTAGACTTACAGAATTTGAAATTTGACATAAAAGATATTAAATGTTATTAAATCATATTGATCCAAGTAAAGCTGGGGGCAGTGCCCTATGGTATATATGGTAGAATTCTGAAGAGGGTAGACCGCACATTTGCAAAGGCACTGTATTTGATTTTGAGTAACGGCGATCTAATTATAAATTTGGTGGGGTACCAATGAACTGGAAAACAGCATACGGTATGTTGTGGCCTATTATAAGAAGGTGTAGGACAGATCTGCGGAAATTATAAGAAAATTAGCTTAACAATCTCTGGTATTGTAAACGGTTCTCGGAAAGTTACTTGGAAAGGTCATCCATAGAGAAATAATTTGAAAGATAACAAGGTATTGTATGACTCCAGCACAGTTTCAGAAAGGGTAGGTCATGTCAGACAAACCTTTTGAAATTTATGTAATTCTTTTTTATTTTTTAATTTTTTTTTTTATACATTTTGACTGAATTGACCGAGGAGATCCAGTGGATATTGTAATTTAGACTTTAACAAAGCTTTTGATAAGGTTCCCCACATAAGGCTGATGAAAGAGTTATTGCAATGTGGTATAGGGTGGAGTGTACATGGTGGCATTAAGGGTTGTGAAATAGAAAACAGTGTGTGTGCAACTAAATGGGAATAAATCATCATGGGAAATAGTGGAGAGTGGTGGTCCCACAGTCCAGGGTTCAGTGGCTGGGGCCACTATGTCCTCATATATAATATATATATATATATATATATATATATATATATATATTATATATATAATATATATATATCTATATATATATATATATATATATATATATATTAATATATATATATATATATATATATATATCTATATATATAATAATATATATATATATAATATATTTACCGTATATATATATATAATACGAGTATATATATATATAATTATATAATATATACAATATATTATATATATTATATATATATATATATATCATATTATATAATATATATAATATATACACTTTAAATGCAGAGGTTTTTAAGTTTGGCGATGATTACCAAAGTGCCACCATATTAGGGAATTAGTGAAGGATGTATAAAAGATTCAAAATGATACTTATAAACTTCTTGGGTGGGCAGATAACTGACAAATGAATTTTAATAGTAAAGTGTAAGGTTCTTCACCTAGGTTACTCAATAAAAGTTTTAATTACAATAATGAATTGAGTCTGTGGACCAAGAAAAAGATTTAGGTGTGATTATAACAGTGATTTGGAAAGAAAGTTAATGCAGTGTTTGGAAGCTAGGAAAAAAGCTAATAAGATGCTGGGCATAATAATTGCAATGTTGTTTACAAAAGCAAGGAAGTAATAAGTAAACTGTATAATGGCTATGTTAGGCCAGTAATAGAGTATTGAGCACCAATTTGGGCCCCTTATTTAAGAGACTTAGATATGCTAGAGAGGAGTGCAACATAGGGCAACAAAGATAATTTCTGGGATTGAGGGTAAGAGCTCAATGAGAGGAAGTTAACGGCTCTGAAGGAGTTATGGAAGGTTTTCTTGTAAGTAGGGCGATTTCAGTGGGGACATGATACAAGTCTACAAAAATATTTGCATCTATTGATAATACGGAGACGAAAAATTTTTATAGTAGAGCATGGACAAGTGACTAGGGGGCATAATAAGAAAATACAGACTTGCAGCAATTTTTTTTTTTTTTCAGTATAGGGTTGTTAAATTTTGGAAATGTTTTGCCACAAGGGATAGTTGAGTGTGACTAATTAACCACATTTAAGAAATGTTGGATAGGTATAATGGATGGGTTGGGTACATATAATATATTTAGTGAAGCCAAAATTGGCGGGTTTTAGTTAGTTATTAAAGTAATGTTAGACTGCATGGGTGACCATAACTTAGTTATTAAGGTATGTGGATTGGTTGGGTATCAATAGTTTAAAATATTTTTGATTTCCAACCAACACACTCCTTAAGGTGGAGACCTGATAATATTTGCTTTAATTAATATAATAAAATTGCAAGGTAATAAACTGATATGAACATTTGTAAAAAGCTAGGCAACTCAGGATTGGCATTCCCTGTACAACCAATACTTAGACATTTATTTCATATTTGGTTGTGCCCAGTATATATTATTTATTTTAATTAAATTAAATTAGTACTTAAAAGGAATAATAATGAAAATATAAAATTAATAACTTTTTTACGTTTGTGTCTATTCAAAAAAAAAAATTCCATTTCCATTTTCCAGTAAGTATTAACAAAGTTTAGCTACTAGCTTTTATGTTTTTACATGATTACAATTTCTTTAACTGGCTACAATATAAAGAATAAAAATAATGAAAGAAGAGACCTCAATTAATCAGATGAAAAGATAAAATAAAAAAACGCTATTACTCGAATCAGAAAAAGGAAATTAATAATATACTCCTTTAAGATAAAGATAGATATCATTCAATACTCAAATTCAAAAATTCTCAAATTGTGATGCAAAAACATTAAGCTTTCATTAGTATCTGGCGAGAGCTTGTTCCTTTTTGGGATGTTTACATTCCTACCTACACTAAAAATACGCTCGCTCTCGACTGATGAGGGAGGGACTGAGAAATATTTGCTTGCAAGCAACCTGTAATAAGGCACTTGGCATTTTCATGCACCACATGAAAGGATTCTCTCTGTAGGAAGCATCTACCATGTTTTCGTAGAGCTTCATCTCCTTTTTCACAGATGAAATTTGAAATTATCTTTGCTCCTTGGATGACTTGTCTCTTCAGTTTTCCTCGATGAGGTTCCTGGTGTGATTTTCTTGAAGGTGAATGAGTGTCTTTGCAATTATCGGCCATGACTTATCAAAGTCCAACATACCAAATCCTCTTCATCTTCAGGTAAGTTTATTTGCTGAAAAACCACCATCATCACTATCAGTGCTGTTGCCAAGGGTTGGTGATAAGGCGGCTTCCACTTCTGTGAATCTTTTTTTTTTTTGTCACACGAGCAAGCTTCTCGGTTATGCCAATTAAATGCATTCTAGAAGTGGTTCACCTAAGGAATTTCTTATTAGAACCTTTTATATATCAAAACTAAGGTTATTACACTGTAACAAAAAAAAATATATTTTTTATTTCTTCTGATTTTATTTAATGTTTTTCTATAGTTTTTTATGCAGATTCCAAATATGTTTTTAGTTTTTCTCTAGCATCGACCATTTTTATGTTACGATGGCATAAAATAATTATTGGCATCTCATTTTGTAGGGTCGTTACCGGCAACGCACTGAGTAAAAGTCAGTTGCCATTAATGTTTTATGGGGATTGCATGCTTAAGAACTAATTTATTTACTTTACATTATATAATATAATATATATATATATATATAATATATATATATATAATATATATATATATATATATATATATAATATATATATATATATAATATATATAATATACCATTGTTTAACTATATTCTAGTGCAATGATATAATTGAAAGTGAGGTACCATACATAAATATCTTTTATAATTTTCAGAATATTAGTAATAATATAATAAACATTTGTAAAATTGCAAGCAGACAGTGTAAAACGTTGGCAGATTCATTTTATGTGTGTGGATATTATGCTAGTTCTAAGCACATTTCCATCAAAATTGTGAAGGAAACCAAGTATTGAATATCATACAGGCTCTACTTTGGTATGCCGATTGGTGATTAAGATAAGCACTTGGCACCGCATTATATGTGAAAGTTGTAAAACAAACCTAGAAGGATGGCTAAGAGGAGCAAGAAAAGCAATGCCTTTAGCTATTCCCAGAATAGGCGAGAGCCAACGAATCACTATGATGACTGCCACTTCTGTGTGGTGAATATTACAAAATATGGAAAAGATAAAGGAAGGCAATCTCTTCCATACCCTGATATTCCCTCATCCAGAATCCCAGTTCCTCAAAATGAAAACTAGCCTATACCTTCACCACACTTTAGTAAGTAAAATTGTTTTATGAGAAGTCCATGACATATAAAAGAAGAAACGTATGTTTCTTCAAATATATCTAGCAGCTACTTATATATATATATATATATATATATATATAATATATTATATATAATATAATTATATATATATATATATATATATATATAATATATATATATAATATATAATATATAATATATATATTATATATATGGTATTGTTCTATATTTGAATCAGTTCATATTTTCTGAAAAAAATTTCTAAGTTCAGAAAAGTTAAGTTAAGTTAAGTTTTTTAAGAAAATTCTTTAGTGGCAAGCTTCTGGCATAATTCCAGAAGCTTGCAGCACTGAAAGAATTTTCTTAAAAAAAACTTAACTTAACTTAACTTTTCTGAACTTAGAAATTTTTTTGAACTTTAGAAAATTTTTTCAGAAAATATGAACTGATTCAAATATAGAACTTTCCCAAATATATATATTATATATATAATTATATATATATATATATATATATATATATACTATATATATATATATATATATATATATATATATATATATATATATATATATATATGCAGCAGTTTTTTCTCTTTTCTTTTCTGGATGATGATGAGCTCAGTAAAACATGCTTAAATATACTTAAATCCTTGAAATTGAAGGAAAAGATGAGCATAGTTGAAAAATGATGCCCTGGTGGTGGTGCATTCCATAATGTGATTCAGGGATTTTGAGGAAATTGTAAAGATCCAAATTACGAAATTAGCTGATAAAAATACTCAATTGATTGTTATAAAAAAAATGGTGGCTGTATTGTCATTAAGTGTGCGTTATTTCACTCGCATTGGACTTTTTTTTCGAGAGAATTTGGTGGATGTAAGTGAAGAACATGGTGAAAGATTTCACCAGGATTTTCAGACAATGGAAAGGCGATACCAGGGACGTTGGGATAGTGCCATGATGGGTATTTATATATGTGGGTTTTGATAAAAGAAGCCAAATCAATTTCACAAGAGAAAAAAACATGATGAATAAAGTACTTTTAAAGGCAAAGTAAGCATGTTTTTGGCATATTAATGCATTGACTTATATTTTGGGGATATTAGTATGCATCTTATCAAGTAAAAAGTCCTTTTTGTTATTGTTCATAAATTTAAACCTTCAAATAAAAAATTGTAATAAGTACTTACAGTGTAAGCTCATTAACAAACCTTAAAAATGCCCAAACTTAAATATTGTAATAACTCTCAAAGTATCGACAATAGAAAAAAAAATTAAGATCATTTCTGTGTTCAGCGTCAAAAAATATATGATTCAATAAAAAAATAAAAAGAAACATTTTTTTTGTGTTACATAGTGTTATTAAATCTGAAGGTTTCTCATAATTCTTCACCCAAAAAGTAAGAAGTATCGGCCAAGTATCGCCATATCTCTATATTCCTAATGTCCTAAAGGTGCGTTATTTACACTAGCATTTGGACTTTTTTCAAAAGAATTTAGGGATTGTAAGTGAAGAACATTGTGAAAGATTTCACCAGTGTATTCAGACAATGGAAAGGCAATACCAGGGACATTGGGATAGTGCCATGATGGGTGGTTATATGTGGTTTTTGATATGAGAAACCAAAATCGATTCACAAGATAATCACAATCCACAAAGCACTTTTAAATGCAAAGTATGTTTTTGGCAAATTAAAGCATTGACTTACATTTTGGGGATATTAGTATATATTTTATCAAGTAAAAAGTTTTTTTTTAAGTTTCTGTTTGTAAATTAAAACCTTCAAATAAAAAATTATAATAATTTTTATGAAAATTAATGAATAGTGAAAACGAAATCTTCGCTCTCTTTAGGAAAAAAAGTTACTGCCTCCCAAAGTTGTTAAAACTCCCATAGACTTTTCAATATTGATTGATCCAGGTTACGTCTCATTTCAGGCACTCTAGTTCAGGTTATAAATTTGATTGGGTATACACAAAGAAAATCTATGTAGAATTAACAAATCTTATCATAACATGAACTAGAATGGCCGTAAAACGAGCACGAGGCCCACTATTTTTTTTATAAGAAAGCCTATGGGAACATTTTAAACTTTGAGAAGCTGTAACTTTTTTTCCTAAAGAGAATGCCAATTTTCGTTTTCACTATTCTTCATTATTATTTTTTTTAGAGTATATCCTGTGATTTAAAAAAAAAAAAAAATTAAGAAAATCCTGAGTTTTAACAACTTTGAGAGGCTGTAACTTTTTTTCCTAAACAGAGCGACGATTTTCGGTTTCACTATTCTTCATTATTATTTTTTTAGAGTATATCCTGTGATTTTCATGAAAATCGGGGGTGACAACCTTCTGGGTAACAATTAGCCTACCACATAGCCTATAGCTATATACGGTATATATATTAGCCTACTCAGGAAAGACTATTTGTTGTTCTTCTATTAATCAAATTTACTTTCCAAATTATCAGAAAGTAAATCAACAGAATGAAGCAATATTTGCACTTTTGATTTCAAATTTTTAATTAATAAAAAAAATGTAGTCTTAGCCTAGCAATCATAGTTACTTCGGCCCTTTATTAAAGTTAATGCTCACGTTGTTATTTTCCCCTCTCACTCTAAACACATTGATTTTACTAAAAATAATAATATTGGTAAAGCTACGTAATCACTTTGTAAGAAAATGTTGCATATATTAAAAAAAATATATATAAAATAAAAAAGGCAAGTCTAGTCACTTCTTAAAAGAATTACTCATTCTACTAATCGTGATTACAAACGGGAAAAATATCGATTCAGCGATTATAAAAATACTCATAAAAAAATACATTAATAAAATCGATTTTTCAACAATCGTAGTATCGTGTGTAGCTTACCATATCTTACTTACGTTTCAGAACCAGGAAAGACGAAAAAAACCTGCACGACAAGCTCAGAGTGTGAGTATCGATTTTTCAACAATCGTAGTATCGATATTAACTAGGAATTTCTCCCCAAAATAAAGCCTCTGAAAATTTAATTCGGAAATAAAATAATGTGTTTGTAAAACACACAAGATTTCGTCACACAAATTAAGATATAAAAATATCATTTATAGGTCCATACCAATTTTTTCAAAAATTATGAAAGAGGAAGCGAAAATAAGCATAAAAAACATCAAGTGTATTTATCGAGCCAGCGAAAATGGCTCGGAGAATCACCCTCTGGCTTTACCGTGCAGGTTTTTTTCGCCATTCCTGGCTCTGAGACGTAAGTAAGCCACACACACACACACACACACACACACTTAACACACACCACCACAACCAGCACCCACAAGACCCACAAGAAAACACACACAGCACACAACCACAGGTTCGTTAAAACACACACACACACCAGGTTCGTTAAAATATACACTGACTGTTAACTAGAAATTATTTGAAAGTGTTTTTAACTAACGGTTTCTTGTTTCATTATTTTTATTATTATTATTATTATAATTATTATTTTATTATTATTATTATTATATTAGAAATTATTATTATTATTATTATTATTATTATTAATTATTATTATATATACCGCATCAGTCATTGTTACTTCATGACTTTATAAACACACACAACCACACACACGCACAAACCAAACACACACACCACACACACACACACAACACACAACACACTGCACGGTTCATTAAACACACACACACTGTTAACTAAAAGTTATTTAAAAAGTTGAAAAGAATTAAAATTTTTTACATTTTTATTCCATGAAATAGTATTATTATTATTATTATTATTGATTATTATTATTTATTATTATTATTTTATTATTATATTATTACTCCACGTTCCCTGCTAGTTAAAATTAACAGAAGTTATCCTACACAAATCGACAAATACAAACATACCATCAATTAAAATAAACACTGTTTAAACATACCAAATAGTTCTTTTGTATGAGCATATAGATGAATATTAAAACATTTATATGTTTTAATAGCCATAACATTTATATATAGTCATTCAATTACAACTAAATTATTTCAAAGTTTCTTATAACTTCTATATAGATCATTATCTTTGAACAAAGATTATTATATTATTAGTAATGAAATAGTGTGTTAAAAAGTTATAAGTATCAAGTTTTAAATATTTTTTCTAAAATTTATTGAAACTTTATTTAAAAAATATATTTAGTATCTTAAATCCTAAAAACCGTATCTACAAAATCTAGAACCCTAAATATACAAGTTATGTCCCAGTTTGTCTATTGATTACTGCTTCACATCATCTTTAGCCATGTATTCGGATAAACATAGCCCAAAATGAGTTCTTTATATAGTTTTTGTTCAGATTTTCTTTTTTGAAAATATTTTAAAGTTTATATTCGATGATAACAATTATTTCCTACATTTATATTATTCATTCAATGAATAACTAAAATATTTCAAAGTTTTTAAATAAATTGGATTTGCTTGTATATTATTATTATTAATTATTATTACTTATTTTATATGTTTTAAATCATGTTTTTGTTATTATTCTTTTTTGGAAATTATTATTATTCATTATTATTATTATCTATGTATATTGGACAGTCCAACACGAAAAACACACAACACGAGCACACCTAAGATACGAAACTGAATCTTTTTCGTAAAATGTGTGAAATAACTTACTTTAGGCTTAAATTTAGGATATGGTCTTTTGACACCTTCGGCTTTAAGACCTAATAACAGTCAAAAGATATCCTGCATAGACAAGAATCGAGAATCATTGTTATTATTATTATTTTTATAAATATATTTCAAACTAAAACATGCTGGTACGGTAAGATCCTTAAGCAGGTAAGAAAGAAATGCTTTCCTTTCTTGTGAGTGACGGAGTAAACCTTTATCTCTTATGAGCCTCGTATGTGATTTGGTCAAGAATTATTTATCGTTTTTGGCTTTAGAGATTGTAAAACATGTTTTTTTCATATTTCTGAGCCTACCTGTGAAGTTCATAAATTTATTAACTTAGTTCTTTAACTTATATTGAATAGGAATGTATATTTATCTTTAGGTCCAAACTCATTTTAAAATGATAGTCGTTTTGGCTGTTAAGCGGAGCATAAGTTCTCTATTTGTATTAAAAGTGTTCTATTTCACTAAGTTGTATATCATGATTAGCCTTAACAGGTATACCTCAATTACAAGAAATTAACAGTGGAAATTCAAGTCCCAGGAAGAGCAGGGTTTCATTTGTATAAAAAGGAAAACCAAATGATTGTGCATTTTGTCACGTTTGCTAACCATTCTCCATGTATAGTACAAGGTGTTGTTCATGAGTACAGATGAATTACTTTGTATATGTAAACACATTGAAGAGTGGCTTTACAGAATACTTTAAGCCGAGATCTGCTTTAACTGTCGAAAACAGATTATTAGCAGAGCGAAGAAAGACCATCGTAAGCATTACTCTAGCAATTTCTAACATCAAAACATAATTCAGTTGGACGTAGATTATGGAGAGAAATAATGACAGATGTATTCGAACGTACATCACATGGATTCTATATTTCAGGCCTAACACAGCCTGAAATAATGTCAAGGTCCCGAGGAGGGTGTTAATGCAGATGCAAGAATAGCTTGTGTTATTATAAATCGTGACCGGTGTTTATTATATGTGCTATAACACAGAATACACATACCGCATATAGAACATAACTGATTTCTTGATGATGCTCTGAACCATCATAATCAGTGTCTGCCTGTTCTAAGTTCTATAGGATAGTACAGAAATCCATATATATAGTTAGAGAGACAAGGGCCAAAAGTTTTATACGCAGGTGATCGCAGACTGTAAATCTACACTGATTAGATGTTTAGAGAGAGGAACTTAATTATAGTCAGTGTGCCGATTTGATGGATTATGAGAACAGACCACAGTTAGTATAACTCGAGTAGAATGATCATAAATGATAGGCATACAATGTCTGTAAAAATATATAAGAGTAGTTTTATATTGAATAGTATATACCTTGTCACTATGAAAATAGTATGGTGGTATGTGGACAAGAATCGAGCGAATATTAGGAGTGGGTGAATATTAGATAAGGGCTAATAAACTATATAAATACATTTGCGTGGTATATCTATACGTATGAAAAGTCACTATTGTTATGAAGTATAGTATTGAGATAGTTAATATATAAAGTACTTGCTAGTCTGTGATATAGTGGTACTAGATTATAATATACCTTTAACTCTGTATATATATTAACAAGTACAGTATATAATATGTGCATACTGAGATTAGGGATACGCGTCGTGTATACTTATTATAGGGGTAGGGTATAATAATATATATGTTTTCTTCAGGTTAGTATCTAATAGATTTAATATTATATGGGAAATTAATCTAGATA
The DNA here is from genome assembly GCA_015478945.1 of Trachelipus rathkii. NCBI lineage: Eukaryota > Metazoa > Arthropoda > Malacostraca > Isopoda > Trachelipodidae > Trachelipus > Trachelipus rathkii. The sequence continues at coordinate 79,372 of JABUQX010033374.1, forward strand.
GGTATAGGACTTATGAATTGGTTATTTAGATAATAAGCTACTAGATAAATTAATATCTTTTTATATATATATATATTTATTATAATATTTTCATATACTCTTAATAAATCATAACTTGTAATAATCTTAATATTTAGTAGAAGTAATAAATAAGGTTATAATATTAATATCAGAGTTACATAATTTATAGTATAATATAAATTAAAATTTTATAATCATCAGTATGACTATAATATTAAAATATATTGAATAATTATAATATAATAACAATATATAGTTAATATTTATTAATATTATATATATATATAATAATATTTATTATGTATTATTAATAAATTTATGTTATATAAATATTGACTATGCCTGTAGATATATTTATTTTACTAATATGTAGTTGTAAGTTAGTTTAATAACCTTATTTTTACTTTCCTAATTAAAGATTTACAATGTATGTTAAGAGTTGAATATATATAATATAAAAGTTTTATGGAGCTAAACTTACATATAGTTTAAAACTTAAGTTAATTTTCATCCAATCCCAGGTAAGGGCTCATGATATGAAAAAACATGTTTTTAATACCTAAAGCCAAAGCGTAAAAATAATCTCGAGACCAATCACATACGGAGTCAATAGAGTAAGTTTACTCCGTTCACTCACAAGAGAAAGGAAGCGATTTCCTTTCTACCCGATTAAAGGATCTTACCCGTACCCGGCCATGTTTTAGTTTGAATATATTTATAAAAATAAGATGAATACCAATGATTTCTCGATTTTGTATAATGCCAAGGAATTACTTGACCTGGCTATTAAGCTTAAAGCCAGAAAGTGTTTGAAATTATTTGGAAAATAATGAGTTGAAATCATCATGCTATTCTTAGGGTGCTTTTTTGTTATATCAATATAATAATAATAATAATAAAATAATTTGAATAATAATAATATAATAAATAGAATAAAATTAAATTATATAATAATTATAATTATATATTATAACTTATTAAATCATTTATAATATCTATTAATTTATAATATAATATTAATTTTTATATATAATTATAATCCAAGCCTAGCTTTAGTGAAGATGACTCAACAAATTCCCAATATTTATCTTCCAAAAACTACTTAAATTACTTACTAAAGGGAAAAGTGTAAATATATTATTGATGTATATTGGTACTGATAACATAAACACCTGGCAACTAAATTTATTATGCTGGTAAAATGTAAAAAAAAAATAAAAATTAATAATAATAAAGAAATATAAAATTTATATAATAATTGACTTTTTTGTATATTTTGTAGTTGTAATGTGGAATAATATGGACATTAAGCTCGAGCCGGTGCGAGGACAGAATTTGTTATTATTATTTTTAATATATAATAGTAATTGAGTACCTATATAAATATCAGTCATAAAAATTAAGTTAATGTGTTTATTAATTAACTTTAATTAAATGTGATTATGTATTTGAAGTGATAATATAGTATATAAGTAGATAGCTTGGTAAGTAAGTAGTTGTAAGTGAGATTTGTATATGATATATTTACTGATATTATTTTATTGTGATATGATTATTATAATAATTAATGTTATTTAATATATTTTATGTTTTTATTTTAATAATGTTATTATGTATTTGTAAAGGTATGTTTATTACACAGATTTTGTAAGCTTACGGTCGTAATGTATAATGTTAAGGGCTAACGATGCGCTGAGTGTGAGGGAACACTAGGTGTTGGACGTGTTTCCATACCTCCGTTAGGGGTGAGTAGGTCGGAGAGAAACCCCCGCGACACCCAAATACCAAAAGAGCGCGGGGGTTCCGGAAGACCCTCCCGGGGGGGGGGAATTAAGTTCCAACCCCGTAGTTCCCCCGGAAGGGCCGAAGACCCCGGACTCCTGCCATTTCGGTTGTGCAGTATATCCTTGGATATTTTTAGTTTAAAAACAAAAAAAAATTTAATAGAAAGTTCTATTTATAAATAGAGTACTGTATAAAAGGTCTCTAAATAGCCTTTCCTTTTCATATTACTATAATTATTAACAATAAATCTTTTTATTTATTTTTTTTTTTACATTTTCAAAATGCGTTAATTATTATTTAACCAAGTGAGATGTCCAAAAAATGTTAGACTGGTGCCTTTTAATGTCCTGTAGCTAATTGTAATGTTATAATTGTATTATTTTTTTTTATATTTATTTTTTTTTTTTTTTTTTTTTTTTTTTTTATATTTATTATAATTATTTTTTGTTTTATATCAAATTTTGACACCATAATAATAATAAATTATTTACCTATGCATTCTAGTAGTTAAAAGAATAGTGTTTGTATAAGAATAGTAAATGTTATGTAAGAACAGAATATGAGTCGCAGAATGGTGTTATTGAAGATCTTATAAAAAATAAAAAATTATAATTAATATGTTTAAAGACGCCGAATAGTAGTATATTCTAGCTTCATATATGGCATTGATAGAACATTGAAACGTACCTGCCAAACAATAGTGTTAATTTAATTTTCACTACCATGGTAATTTCAATTGTGTTGAATAGATCCATTAGTTGTACTGAGTAGTAGAACACTGATATTATCGGTAAGTTATTAGGTCGGAATGAATAATTTTGTGCTGTGTGGTATGTACATTTAAATCTTGTATTATTTTGTAATGATGGTTTCTTACAATTCCAACATAGAGATATATATAAATATTTAGTAATGTATATATAAATACACGGAAACATAGAATATTAAAAAATATAAAGAATATAAAATTAAGTTTGAATTATTAAAATAGAATAAATAAATAAGCTCTATATATAGCAGTTTCAACACTTACCGATCAATAGAAATACGGGTAAATAAAAAAACATACAACAGCCTTTTACATATATCTATATATATTTTTATATGTGGTTAGAGATGTAAAGTAATTCAATTTAATATATAATAATAAATACCTAATAATATAATTAAATAAAATAATAATTAATATAAATATATATAATAAATATATATATATATTATAAATATAATAATAATAACAATATAATAATATTAATAAATAAATATTAAATAATAATAATTATAATCATATTAATATATAATTATAATTAATATTAAATTAAATAATATAATTAATATAATTAATATATTAAATAATAATAATATATATAATATATAATAATAATAAAAACCATAATCACAATTTACTGTATATCAATTTCCAATATTATTTTTTTAATAGGTTTAAATATTGAGGATTAGTAGTGTGTGATTTTTTGGGATAATCTGGTGATTGTGTGAGTGTATGTATTATATATATACATATTTGATGTATAATTATAATTAAATAGTCATGAAAGTATAAAACATAGATGGCATATAATTAATAATAATTAATAATATATAATAATTAATTTATATAAATAATATAGTTATAAATATATTATTAAATATAATTAAATTAAATATTAAATTAAATCCATATTATATTATGAATATTAATTAATATAATTATAATAATAATAATAATATAATAAATTAAATAATAAAACCAATAAATATCACCCCGAATATAATGTATAAAAATAAACTTTATCAAATAAATTTAGTTTACAAGTGGGTATACTGATGAAATAATGAATTATATATTATAAAATAAATATAATGTTATTATTTATATATATAATAGTTAAAGAATTATAATAACTAATATTTATAATAATATTACTTAGATGTGCTAATTGATATAGCCCCAGTTAAGCCTATAGTAATAAAGCCCAGTAAATAGTCCACTAACGAGACTATAACCTCAATATTAGATAAATACTCTATCCTTAATTCCCTACCTGTTGCTAAGGATGCCCGTTTGAGATTTGGCCATGTTTTTTAATACTGACATGTTTCAACTGGTTCCTCGAGTATAATTGTGTAAGAGTATCTCTCGCTAATGCAAATCAGAAAGATCTCTTCGACAAAAATCTATTTTTATAAGAGAGTGTTTTAAAAATTACAATATAATGTTATATCCATTATTATAATATCTGTTTTTTTTCTTAAATTACCAGATTTTAAAATATATTATATAGATAAATCAATTAAAATATACAATAATACTATATCACTGAACACTATCCAAGGAAAAGGTAAATATCTATAGTAAAGTCTAATTTTACAATTTAAAATTAAATAAATCACAAGAAATTTCGGGAATGTATATTATATAATGATTTAATGATTAATTAATGATTAATGAACAAAAGAATAAACTTATAATTTATAAATCAGTGAAATCCGATGAAAAATTTTTTTCACTAAGTAATAATATAATTCATGTATATATGGATAATTTTTTATAAATAATTGAAATATAAAATATTTAGTTGCAATAAACTATTATTTTATAATATATAATTCTATATATATTAAATATATCATATATTAAATATATATAATATAATATATATATATATATTATATCATAAATATATAATAATAATTTATAAATACACTATATATAATATAATTAATATTAATTATATAAATATAATTAATAATATATATATAATAACTTATTTTATATATATAATTAATATATTCTATCTTATAGATATTCTTTTAATAGTCACAAGAATAATGACAATAGAAATATAATTAATATATATACATTATATATAATATATATAATAGTTATAATATAATAAATATAATAATAATACTATAATTATATATATTATAATATATATATATTATATATATATAATAATTATATATATAATATAATATAATATATATATAATATATATATATATCATATAATTATCTAAATAAATGTGTGTATTATTATTAATAATATATAATACTATATTAAATATAATAATATAATATTTAATATATTAATATATAAATATATATAATATATATATTATCTTTATCCAATAAGCATATACTTGATATATATATAATTAAATATATTAATATAATATATTAATATATATATTACTCCTCATTATCTTTACCAATGAGCATATTAACTTGATATACTTTATCAATTTAAATTAGATATATCTATTATTTATTAATATATATATATATATCTTAAGATATAATTCTTAATGTTAATATATATATTAGATATATATATATTTAATTATATATTATTTATATTATATATATTAAATTATATTTATATATATATAAATATATATATAATATATATATATATAATTATTATATACTTTATCTATATAATATATATTTGTCTAATGTATAATAATTAACACTTACGCTTAGATTGGTCAACACAGGTTTGCTACACTATATACTAAGCGACCAACATATGTATAGAGGACACACAGTATATAAACAATCACAAAATATTCTAAGACATCTAAATATCATTTATATTAATATATATCTCAGAGGGGCACTCCTATAGAACAATCACTTCAATTGGGCTACACTCTTGTTCCGTGTCTGCACAGCATTTGAAAAACGGGTGAGGGACTATATCCCCCACACTCAAATGATAGGATCTTTTTGAAGAATAATAATGTCTCACAATGTAATCTAACCTGAGTTAAAAGTGATAAGCAATATTCTAAGATCATATTAATTTTTGCTCGAAAGAGTTGAGTGCTAAACAATAAATACTCAGAAATAATCTTATCAATTCCTTAACTAAAATTATTAATAGACCTTATTAAAATTCACTTATGCAAAATTGAAGCGAAAAAGGGAAGAATAGCCTCAATTAAATAAAATAAAATGCTAATGTTTCATACACATATAAAAATTGAGAGCGTCAATATCAGCACCAAGAATGCCTCACACAGTGAAAAAGGGCAACTATTATGCGGAGGCATATTGGTCAAGTATGTGAAGTCTCAACTAATAGGCAACATAAATAATTCTTACTTCAATAGAATTTACGACTTGCGCTATGAGGACTCAATCTGGATCAATATTGGAGTCATTGAATTCTTGAGGCAACATCAAATCGTATCTCACATAATTACCTATGATAATATGTGAATCTAACTAAAATATAAAGAAGTAACTTCTAACTAACAACACGACAACTTCAATTAATCTCTCGAAAGATTGAATTATGCGTAACACAAATACTAATAATATTAACACTAATAGTGGAGACACAATCACAAATAAAATAAATTTGACTGAGCCATAAAAAAATTATACAGAACACCGATTTACACGTGAAATAGTCTGAATCACAATGATCATGGAAAGACCACAATTTCATAATATCTGATGACGAAAAATGTATTTCAATTTAAAAATATCGAGAACGTCAAAGATAAATTACGGAACTCACGATAATAAAATCGAATGAAGATAAAAGGTTTGTTGAGTGTTTGTGTAATTTTAGCGTATATTATATATATATATATAAGTATAATATATATATATATGTCTTGTGTGTGTGTTTGTTTATTATAATGTATGATTAAGGGCTTGGGAGTTATGTTGTGTGTATGTAGGCTTGGAAGAAAAACAAATATGTGGCTTACATGTGTATTAAAATAGGGTTTGTGAGATTTATATATATTATTATCATAAAGTATTAAATGTGATGTGTGATAATGTGTCTAATGATTGTTGATGTGTTTAAAGTGTGATTATTATGGCAAATAGTGTGCTACTATATATATACTATAATTATATTATATATATATAATATATATATATATATATTATATATATATTATGTATTTATATATATATATATATGTGGGGTGTAGGTTATTATATATATATATATATATATATATATACATATATATATATTGTATGTCGTGTGAGTGTTTATTGATAGGTGTATAGGTGTAGTGTGTAGGGTATGTTAGTATAATGTATGTGTATATGTGCTGGTAGTGTGTTAGTACGTGTGTGTATAAGTGTTGTAGGGGGGTGTCTATGTGTGTGCGTGAGTGAGGTAGATGTGAAATAAATATGATTACAGTTAAGGACAGGCACCTACGGAACAGGTAACCTACATGAGCTCGAGTTATTCCCTAGTTAATCCCTCACTTACCAGCTATCCTCACGTATACCTCTATGTATAGTAATGAAAATAATATCGCAACTATATATAATTATCGTATTACGATACCAAAATAATCGAACGTTGACCAAAAACTCGATATATATGTAAAGGGCTCACTAAAAATACTCACCTACTACATATATAAAGGTGAGGTACCAAAAACCTAATGTATAATACTAGTTAGGGTACTGATACGACGAGTTAGTGAGCCTTCAGGAACTAAGTAAGGTCGCCAAAACTCGTAATACCAGTATACGTGATAATAACCTCACACAAATTATTACGATATTATATTTAGACATATCTCTCACTACGTTATGATGATATTTACCTATTATACTACTTGCGCTTATATTTATAGTAAGAGACAGTATATGATTGTGAATTTAGAGCAAGAGAGTAATAGAATCGTAGGACTTCCTTTAAGAGAGAAGATTATCCATGCCTTGCGCTAGAAGCGCAGCTTTGAGAGTTATTTGTACAGAGAGCACCAGAGATGAGAGCACGAAGAGACTGAGATACATAAAACAAACCTAAAGATAAGGTTTGTCGTCCATCCTGTTCAAGATCAAAACTACATTCGAAATGCAAGATTATTTTAATATAAAATGAGCAAACTAAATATATTAATAATAATAATGTCACGCTATAATTAATCACCTTTAAAAAATAATGAAAAATCCTCATATTTAAAATTTATATTTATATTTATAAAGGCACTATTCTTATACTATTTAAAATATACACTTTAATTAAGTTAAATATAAATAAAATTCATGCGATAAGATATGAAACTAATTATTCAGCTTAAATTCTTATATTGACCAAAATTATAAACTTTTTATGTATCTAATCCGAAATTTATAAGTATATAAATGTTATACTATTAAAACATATTAAGATATAGTAAATATATTAAATAATATTATATATATATATCTAATATTATTATATATATTATATTATATATAATAATTAATAATACATACTTAAATATTAAATATATTAATATATTAATATAATTAATATATAATATATATATTATAATAATATATATAATATATATATATTAATTAAATTTATTGTATAAATGCTAGATGTAAAGAAATATATGGTAAACTCTAATTAATAATAAAAAAAACATACAAAATATGAATTATAAAATCTAAAATAATAATATATTATTAATACTAATATTCATAAGAATGTATATAAAATTCAATCTCAAATAATAAACTTTTTTCCTATGATTTTATCTTTTAAAATATTTAGCTCTCGAATTTCTATTTATAAATATAATATATTTTCAAATAATCTAATTTTTTAACACATATAATTAAATATTAATACGCTATTTATTATGTGAAATTATGTATTTATATTCAACTATTTTATTATAAATTTATTTAATAAATATTCTAAAAATTAGCTTTATTATAAATTTCATGGCACTCACATACTAACATGATCTCCTCAATAGCTATAAAATTTATTTAGAATCGTACAAATAAAGAGTATATAGAAAGAAGTGATACTCGATTGTGTATCCACTATCGATTCTATAGCCAAAATTTATTCAACAATATTCTCACGAATCGCGGTAATTTAAAAATATCGTTATATCTCCATTTCCCATGAGCTTAACTTGACTACCATGACCTATAAACAACTCGACGGCAAATTAGTTCACTAAATCTCTCACGATAAACTTTTGGTTGACTATATGACGAGATCACACGAGTTTTTAAGCCTGATATCTAACGAGAGATAATTAGAGATATAGAACTGGTTTTTTCTTCAATGATGATATAATTAATTTTTAGCATATTTCTGTTTGATAGTAATCACGCTTCGAAAAATAATTCAACTAGGTGATTATCATTAATCTATGCAACAGTTCAAGTGAACCAGCTGTTAAAAAAAATATTTAGCATATGTATTTATCCCCTGTATAATTATCTATACAATCATATATAAGTAATATATATAGATTCCATAATGTTAAGGCCCTTTAATTTATACCGATAATAAAGTCACACTAGATATGTAAATAACTGTACTTAGTATATAATATATATAAAAAATAATAAAAAATAAATAAATACAAAAATTAATATTATAATAATAAATAAAAAAATTATAAATATAAATATTATAATAGAGAAGTGACAAAAATGTCATTAAATTGTAAATAATATATTTTCTAAAATAATAAAAATAAATAAAAAAAATATTAAATAATATATTAATATAAATAATAGGTGATCTTTTTCGTACATAATATCAGATCCCAATTAAAAAGAAGTTAAGAATTAAATTAAGGTTACGAAATAAGATATAAAATATGGAATAAAATATAGAGTATAAATATAAAATAAATATTACCTAGTATAATAAATAATAATAAAATGTAAATAATGAAAATAATAATAGATTAATTATATTTATAAATAATTTAATATAACTATAAGTGAATATAAAAATAAAAATTAAGTGAGAAAAATATAATACTAATAATAATAATAATATAATTATTAAATATAATTAATAAAATCAATTATAATAATATACAATAATAACATTAATAAACAAATTATATTTTTATATTAATAATATAAATTAAATAAAATATAATAACTAAAATAATATTAATAATAAATTATAATAATAAAATATAATTACAATAAATAGTTATATAAACGGTAGTTGTGAAATTAATAAAAATTATATTAGACTGTAAGCCATTCTCACTGCCACTCAAATAAATTTATACTCGTAATAAATCTTTATATCATTGGTAATGTATGTAGATTTAATGAATCTTTTGAATAATAATTTCTCACCATAGTGAGTCAAACATATGGTTGGCTATAAAACCTGTCTACAATTATCCTTTTCTTAACCTCGCCTGTGTGGTGAATCCTAGCATCGCAAACTCAGTCTCTACCTACTGGAGAGTACTATATTCTGAGAAGCTAAAAAACTTTATTAGCGGTAATAATTGGTCGGATTTCATACGATTTAACGAAAGATATTGATAATATATTCTCTTGATCGTGTCTCATAGTTTTATGTCTGAAGTCCCAAAAGTATATTCGCTCACAACTAATATCTGGTAATTAAGAATGTAATTTAGTCCCTATCTCACATCTGCCTTCCTAGGTTATATATAAAGTATAAAATCTAAATTAAATAATTAATAATTAAATATAACCAAATATAATATATGTTATATATATAATATACTATATATATATAATATATTATATATATTATATATATATTAATATATTAATTATATATATATTATATGTATATATTATATATATAATAATTATATAAATTAATATTATATATATTAAATAATTATAAATATAATATATAATATTATATATACTATCATATATATAAATATAATATTAAATTAATAATATATACTTATATATATATTAATATATATATATTTATTATAAATAATTATAATTATTAATATAGCTTATTATATAATCGAATAAACAGAACAGTGAAAATAACTCTAATAATTAAAATGTCAATTTACGTATTATTTATTAATAATGTTTAGTAAAAGGTAAAAGATAGTTAACCTAACCTAGGTAACCTAACCTAACCTAATCAACACTAACTAATTAACCAACCTAACGCTAATACCTATAATATACTTAACTATAATACTATTTAATAAATACTATAATATTAAAAACATAGAGTAACAACGTATATACTCTAACACGCAGGTAGATACACACACTAAATAAAATGTCATAATTGGAGTTGGAGATGTCAAATTCTGAGCAGCCATTAAAAAGGGCTAAGTAGCATAAATATAATGTGTGTTAGAGGGATAAATAATAGTATAAACTGCTTGTGAAATGCTGCTCCAGTGAGAATTTTGATATATGAATAA
>JABUQX010033375.1:17500-25000 GCA_015478945.1 Trachelipus rathkii
GAGGGAAACGTGAAAATACTGCACGAGGCAAAAACGAGACAAATGAAAGTGTTCAAAATTATGAAGCTGAGTTACCAAATGGTGAGCAAATATTGTTTTTTTCTCTTATCATAAATAATTTTTTGTACGTCTTTTAATTATTTTTATATTTATAAACAATTTTCAAACAACGTATTATTATTATTATTTTACTATTATTAGTATTATTATTATTATTTCCATTTTTATTAAAAATCGAAAGAACTAAAGCATTCGCAAGATCACGGAAGGGAACGTGATAATACTGTACTTTGCAAAAACGAGCCAAATGAAAGTGTTCCAAATTATGAAGCAGAGTCACCAAACTTGAGGGTTCAGTAGAAAATTTCTTTACTGAATCCCAGTCAATGTCTGTGACACTCATTTTAAATTATAAACAATTTTAATCTTAATTTTAAATGCAAAATTTACAGAATATTATTAGTACAAGCATCTATACTACGCATCTCTTGATCCTGACGGACCAGGCTTGTTCGCTGAGCGCGGGTTAGCCCACGCATACAAAAGTATATCGCCTTTTTTTTAATATCGTTGTTGATCTTATTTCAGGGAAGGAGGATATAATGTCTACTTGTCGGTCAAAATGCAGACTCGAATGTTCCAAACGCGTCGCTCCTAAATTTGTTGAAGAGGCTCGCAATAAGTATTGGAATTACGAGAACGTCGCACTCAAGCGAAAATTCATCGCCTCTCTCATAGAGCCTATTCGATCGAGTAACGACGACGGTCTCGACGAACCCTTAGACAGGCGTGGTCGCAAAAGGCGCATAAAAAACGCATTTTTCATCGCATGCGAAGGCGATCGAGTTCGCGTTTGTAAAGAATTTTTCAAGAAAACTTTCAAAATTAGTGATAGACCCATCAGAACGGTGATCGAGAGGAAAAAAGAAAAAAGCGAATTTAAGGCCGAAGATTTGCGAGGAAAACGTAATAAACGCGAGAGGTTAGATAACCGTATCTTAGACGACATTCGAGAACATATTGAGTCTATTCCGAAAATCGAAGTTCTTCTCGCAGCGGGGGTATCGCCCCCTTCCGACACCGCTGCCACCGAGGGATCAGAGGCGAGGCTTTATATACGTAAAGGCAAAACCGTAAAAAAGTTGCACCGAGACTATGTGAACGAATACCGAGATAAGAAATCTTCGGACGGCGGGGAACGCCCTCTCGGTAGCTACAGAACGTACCTAAAAATATTCAGGGAAAAATTCAAAATATCCCGTCTTTCTCCCGAAAACGAACGGTGCGAAGAGTGTCACGCGTTTAATTTAGCAGGGATTAAAGAAAAAGAAGAAATGAAAGAAAAAATCGAAACTCACATGAGGGAAGAAGAATTATTGGACAAAAACAAAAAACGCGATGAAAAAAAGGCCGAAGGTAACGCCCATTACGTCGTGGCTTACTTTAAAATGCAAAACGCGTTGGAGTTTCCGAAAAACGAGGATGCCGCTTCGGCTTCGTCGTCGCTATACTATACTCCCAAGATCAATTTTTATAATTTCGCGGTTTTTGAACGAAAAAGTAATTCGCCTCGCTTTTTCATTTGGCACGAGGGCGAAGGAACCGGTTCAGCACCCGAGGCCGCTTCCAGCCTTCGGAAATTTATCGAGGAAAAATCTGCGGAAGTCGAAGAGGGTGAAGAGATCGACCTGGTGTTCTATTCTCTCAGATTCAGTGACATTAAAACGTTCGAATCGTTCATCTCCACGTACTTCTTCTCTTGTTCCGAGCTTCGGGTTAAATCGATAACCCATAGCTTAAGAGAAGAAGTACGTGGAGATGAACGATTCGAACGTTTTAATGTCACTGAATCTGAGAGAATAGAACACCAGGTCGATCTCTTCACCCTCTTCGACTTCCGCAGATTTTTCCTCGATAAATTTCCGAAGGCTGGAAGCGGCCTCGGGTGCTGAACCGGTTCCTTCGCCCTCGTGCCAAATGAAAAAGCGAGGCGAATTACTTTTTCGTTCAAAAACCGCGAAATTATAAAAATTGATCTTGGGAGTATAGTATAGCGACGACGAAGCCGAAGCGGCATCCTCGTTTTTCGGAAACTCCAACGCGTTTTGCATTTTAAAGTAAGCCACGACGTAATGGGCGTTACCTTCGGCCTTTTTTTCATCGCGTTTTTTGTTTTTGTCCAATAATTCTTCTTCCCTCATGTGAGTTTCGATTTTTTCTTTCATTTCTTCTTTTTCTTTAATCCCTGCTAAATTAAACGCGTGACACTCTTCGCACCGTTCGTTTTCGGGAGAAAGACGGGATATTTTGAATTTTTCCCTGAATATTTTTAGGTACGTTCTGTAGCTACCGAGAGGGCGTTCCCCGCCGTCCGAAGATTTCTTATCTCGGTATTCGTTCACATAGTCTCGGTGCAACTTTTTTACGGTTTTGCCTTTACGTATATAAAGCCTCGCCTCTGATCCCTCGGTGGCAGCGGTGTCGGAAGGGGGCGATACCCGCGCTGCGAGAAGAACTTCGATTTTCGGAATAGACTCAATATGTTCTCGAATGTCGTCTAAGATACGGTTATCTAACCTCTCGCGTTTATTACGTTTTCCTCGCAAATCTTCGGCCTTAAATTCGCTTTTTTCTTTTTTCCTCTCGATCACCGTTCTGATGGGTCTATCACTAATTTTGAAAGTTTTCTTGAAAAAATCTTTACAAACGCGAACTCGATCGCCTTCGCATGCGATGAAAAATGCGTTTTTTATGCGCCTTTTGCGACCACGCCTGTCTAAGGGTTCGTCGAGACCGTCGTCGTTACTCGATCGAATAGGCTCTATGAGAGAGGCGATGAATTTCCACTGAAGCGCGACGTTCGCGTATTTGCAATATTTATTTAGAGCTTCATTAACAAATTTAGGAGCGACGCGTTTGGAACATTCGAGTCTGCATTTTGACCGACAAGTAGACATTATATCCTCCTTCCCTGAAATAAGATCAACAACGATATTAAAAAAAAGGCGATATACTTTTGTATGCGTGGGCTAACCCGCGCTCAGCGAACAAGCCTGGTCCGTCAGGATCAAGAGATGCGTAGTATAGATGCTTGTACTAATAATAATAATAATTATAATAATAGTACGTAATTTGAAAATTGTTTATAAATTTAAAATTATTTACAAGACTCACAAAACATTCATTATTAACGATAAGAAAAAAAAATACCACAATACCCACCATTTGGTGACTCTGCTTCATAATTTGGAACACTTTCATTTGGCTCGTTTTTGCAAAGTACAGTATTTTCACGTTCCCTTCCGTGATCTTGCGAATGCTTTAGTTCTTTCGATTTTTAATAAAAATGGAAATAATAATAATAATACTAATAATAGTAAAATAATAATAATAATACGTTGTTTGAAAATTGTTTATAAATATAAAAATAATTAAAAGACGTACAAAAAATTATTTATGATAAGAGAAAAAAACAATATTTGCTCACCATTTGGTAACTCAGCTTCATAATTTTGAACACTTTCATTTGTCTCGTTTTTGCCTCGTGCAGTATTTTCACGTTTCCCTCCAAGATTTCGAGAATGTTCATGTCCTTTCGATATTTAATATTATTAATAATATTAATAATTTGTTTAAAAGTTGGTTACGAATATAAAATTATATACAAAACGTAAAAAACAATATTTGCGATAAGGAAAAAACCACCATTTACCAACCATTTTGTAACTCAGCTTCATAATTTGGAACATGTTCATTTATTTCGTTTTTGCCAAGTACGGTATTTTCACGTTGTTTTCCAAGATCTCGCGATTGCTCAAGTCTTTTCGATTTTTTCTTTCGGACGATGACTTTGATAACCTTATCCGTAATATTGAAAGCGTACTTGAAGAAACCCCTGCAAACTCGAGTCCTCATGTCATTGACGAACAAGTGAAAGCCGTTATTTAATTTTCTTTCACTGCCTTTTACTGGATATCTATATCTCGGCTTGAATTTTTTGATAAGTTTCCCCAGAAATATTTCCTGGCTTTTTACGTCCCCGAGTTTCAAATATTTTTCGAAATTTTCCCGTCTGGAGGCTCGATTGACGTTAATAGGGCACGACAAACCGCATTTTGCGCTGCAATGAGAATGGCGATGATTTCGTGTTCTTTGTTCCGAACGAACAGCGGCTCTGATATCTTTATCTTCTATGTTGAGAGTTTTCTTGAAGAAAGTCTTGCACACTCGGACCCACTCGTTGTGATTCGATAAAAAATATCCGTTATTGTTATTTCTTTCTCTGTTTGGATTTTCATTTTTAGGAAAACATGTACGGATCCGTTTCGCGAGAAAACTTCGTCGTAAGTGATATTCGCTTTCAAATTCCAAAAACTCGCGAAGATTTTTTTGCATCATATTCTTGTTTATGATATTGGCGCATTCGAAGCGACAATTTTTATCGCAGAGTGGCCCCATGTTGAAAACTACAAAGAAAAGAAAAATCATACGTTGAGAGGTCACGTCGTTTATGTATATATGGGATATATTTACTAACCTATGTTTATCACGTTATTAATTTTTCCCGTGAAACAACACTCGTTACCGAACAGCGACGAATTAACGGTATTTGAATTCTAAATATTTATTTTTCGTCGGTCTTCTAGTCTCCGAACGTTGTTTAAAACGAAAAGATTAATCTTACAATAAAAAAATTTTGAAATATTTTTTAATATATAATTTTCCCTTTATTTCTTTTTTTTTCAAGGTGAAATATTTTTTCTTCCAAAAAATATTTATTATAGAAAAACTTTATTTAAGGGTGATATAAATTTTATAAAAAATTATTAATCCTCTACGAAAGGAAAACGTCGATTATTGACTCTCCAAAAGAATATAAATGCTTTTTATTTAATATTTTAGATACTTTTTTATGATTAAATAAATTTAGTCACCCAGCCTAAGGAACGAAAGGTTTATTTTGCATCATCTCCCGAGAAGTAAAAAGTAACGCGTTGATATAAGACTAAGAAATATTAAGAACGAAAGAAAAAAATATTTATATAAATAATACGTGTATATCTGAATATCAATCAATTTCATATTATATTATTTTTTTTTTAAAATTAATAAAAATTAATTTTTTTAAAAACAGAAAAAACAAAAACGTTAGGGCTGTCTTTTCGTAATAATCATAATTATTATTAGGACCTAATATCAACTCTTTATAGACTTAGATTCCGTAATTTTTTTTGGGGGGGTTTCTCTCGGAAAATCGATCGAAATTAAAGAAATTATTATATATATATATTATATATATATATATATATATATATAATATATATATAATATATATATATAGTATATATATAATATATATATATAAATATATATATAAATATATATAATATATAATATATATATATATATATAATATATATTATATATATATATATATATATATATATAATTATATACACATCGCCACCTTAAAATTAATCGTAAACAAATATTAAGAGTCCCTCACGCTATCGATCGGGGCACGAAATAAAGTTACTTTTTACTTTTCGTGAGATGATGCAACAATAAATTTTTCGCTTCCCCAATCGAATTTTTTTTTTCGAGGGAACAACCAAAAAAAAATTAACGGATCTGTCTCTAAAGATTTATATTCACGGTCCTAATAATTAATTATGATTATACAAAAAGAACAAGCCTAACGTTTTTTTTTTTTAATTTTATTTTTGTTTTTCTTTTTAACAAGTATTTTACTTTAGGTTGCCACCTCTACAATATATTTATCATAGAAAATTGTTTTTTTAGGAAGACTAATTTATATAAAAAAAATAATATAATAAGGAATTGATTAATATTCAGATATACACGTATATATTTACATAAATATATTAAATATTGATTTTTTTTGTTTTTCAAGCAAAAAGAATTTTAAGAAAAACGAAAATAATTTTATCTAATAAAATATCGCTTACGCGACAAATTAAATTCTAATTATATTATATATCAATTTTTTTTATTATCAAGCAAAATATATTTTTTAAAACACGAAAATAATTTTATTTAATCGAACGGAATCTGTCTCTAAAGAGTTTATATTCAGGTCCTAATAATTAATTATGATTATACAAAAAGACAGCCTAACGTTTTTTTTATTTTTTTTTTGTTTTTCTGTTTTTAACAAGATATTTTACTTTAGTTACCTCTACAATATATTTATCATAGAAAATTGTTTTTTTTAGGAAGACTAATTTATTAAAAAAAATAATATAATAAGGAATTGATTAATATTCAGATATACACGTATTATTTACATAAATATATTAAATATTGATTTTTTTTTTTTCAAGCAAAAAGAATTTTAAGAAAAACGAAAATAATTTTATCTAATAAAATATCGCTTACGCGACAAATTAAATTCTAATTATATTATATATCAATTTTTTTTATTATCAAGCAAAATATATTTTTTAAAACACGAAAATAATTTTATTTAATCGAACGGAATCTGTCTCTAAAGAGTTTATATTCAGGTCCTAATAATTAATTATGATTATACAAAAAGACAGCCTAACGTTTTTTTTATTTTTTTTTTGTTTTTCTGTTTTTAACAAGATATTTTACTTTAGTTACCTAATTAATATATAATATATATATATAATATATAATATATATATATATTATATATATATATATATATATATAATATATATATATATATATACTTATTATATATATATAAGATATATATATATATATAATATATATATATATATACATATATTATATATATATAATTATATATATATTATATTATTAATATATATATAGGAAAACGTAGTCATGAGGAGACAAACTTATAACTTATAAATTATTTTAAACATAATTTTTAACATTTTATTAACGGTTTATTTCGTCTTTCGAAATAATACACGCACACACACATATATAATCAAAAAGTGAGACTATCATTTCGTATGATTATAATTAATTATTAAGTCTAAGAAAAATTATTAACAAATAAAGAAAAAAATTAAATGATATGTGAATAACTGAATATCAATTCTTTATTGACCTAGATTCCGTATTTTTTTTTTCTCTCGAAAAAAACTCGCTTAAGGAACGAAAGGTTTATTTTGCATCATCTCCCAAGAAGTAAAAAGTAACGTTGTTTCGTTCCCCGATTGAAACGTAAAAGGGAACCCTTAAGATTTTTAACGTAAAAAAATCTAAAGGATACCCTCTTACGCTTCGATCGGATACGAAATAACGTTAATTTTTACTTCTCGGGAGATGGTGTAAAATACATTTTCCGTTCCTTAAGCGAGTAAGCGATATTTGATCAAATAAAATTATTTTCGTGTTTTTAAAAATATAATTTGCTTGATAATCAAAAATAAATTTATTTTTAATATATTAAGAATTTAATTTGTCGCGTAAGCGATATTTGATTAAATAAAATTATTTTCGATTTTGTTAAAATACTTTTTGCTTGATAAACAAAAA
>JABUQX010033375.1:30000-32500 GCA_015478945.1 Trachelipus rathkii
TCCCTTGAAAAAAACTCGCTTAAGGAACGAAAGGTTTTATTTGCATCATCTCCCGAGAAGTAAAAAGTAACGTTGTTTCGTTCCCCGGCTTACGGTTTTACTTTACGGGGCTACGCAAAGTCCTAGGTTCCGTAATTAACTTTTTTTAGTTCCCTTCGAAAAAAAACTCCCTTAAGGAACGAAAATTTTTATTTTGCTCAGTCCACTGTAAGGAAACCGAACTCGAATTATTTTTCTTCGACCCAAAAATAATTTAATTTTCGATATTATTTTTTTTTTATTTAGTCACCCATTAAAAATACATTATAATAGAAAACATAGTTCATGAGGAGACAAACTTATAACTTATAAATTATTTTAAACATAAGTATTAACATTTTATTAACGGTTTATTTCGTCTTTCGAAATAATACACGCACACACACATATATAATCAAAAAGTGAGACTATCGTTTCGTATGATTATAATTATTTATTAAGTCTAAGAAAAATTATTAACAAATAAAGAAAACAATTATATGATATGTGAATAACTGAATATCAATTCTTTATAGACTTAGATTCCGTAATTTATTTTCTCTCGCAAAAAAACTCGCTTAAGGAACGAAAGGTTTATTTTGCATCATCTCCCAAGAAGTAAAAAGTAACGTTGTTTCGTTCCCCGATTGAAACGTAAGAGGGAACCCTTAAGATTTTTAATGTAAAAAAATCTAAAGGATACCCTCTTACGCTTCGATCGGGCACGAAATAACGTTAATTTTTACTTCTCGGGAGATGGTGAAAAATACATTTTCCGTTAATTAAGCGATGAAGCGATATTTGATCAAATAAAATTATTTTCGTGTTTTTAAAAATATATTTTGCTTGATAATTTTATTGATAATTTTATTTATTCAAATATAATTTTATTGATAATTTTATTGATAATTTTATTGATAATTTTATTGATAATTTTATTGATAATTTTATTTATTTATTTTATTTATTTATTTATTTAATTATTTTATTTATTTATTGATAATTTTATTGATAATTTTATTGATAATTTTATTTATTCAAATATCGCTTACGCGACAAATTAAATTCTTAATATATTAAATATAAATTTATTTTTGATTATAATCAAAAATAAATTTATATTTAATATATTAAGAATTTAATTTGTCGCGTAAGCGATATTTGAATAAATAAAATTATTTTCGATTTTGTTTAAATACTTTTTGCTTGATAAACAAAAAAAAATCAATATTTAATGTATTTCGAATTTAATTTGTCGCGTAAGCGATCTTTAATTTAATAAAATTATTTTCGTGTTTTTAAAAATACATTTTGCTTGATAATCAAAAAAAAATAATATTTTATATATTTAGAATTTAATTTGTTACGTAAGCGATATTTGAGTAAATAAACTTATTTTCGCTTTTTTTAAATTACTTTTTGCTTAGTAATCATTAAAAATCAATCTGACGCAACAATCTTCACCTTATTTTATATAGTCAACGCAATGTCAAAAAACCGCCTTAGAGGTTTGCAAGTAGATTATCATAGTTAATTTAGAAGTGAAACGAGGCACCTCTCAGACGACAACCCGACCAAACAAATAGGTAATATTTTAATAATATTAAGTGTGAAAAATTTTATCTTTCTCATCCGCATGATCTACACCCATATCTTAAAATTTTCGTAATATCTTAAAACAATTATATGATATGTGAATAACTGAATTTCAATTCTTTATAGATTTAGATTCCGTAATTTTTTTTCCTTCGAAAAAAAAATCGCTTAAGGAATGAAAGGTTTATTTTGCATTATCTCCCGAGAAGTAAAAAGTTACGTTGATATAAGACTAAGAAATATTAAGAACGAAAAAAAAAATATTTATATAAATAGATAATACGTGTATATCTGAATATCAATCAATTCCTTATTATATTATTTTTTTTTTATAAATTAGTCTCGCTAAAAAAACAATTTTCTATGATAAATAAATTGTCGAGGTAACTGAAGTAAAATATTTTCTTAAAAACAGAAAAACAAAAAAACTTTAGACTGTCTTTTCGTATATTCATAATTAATTATTAGGACCTGAATATCAACTCTTTATAGACTTAGATTCGTAATTATTTTTTTGGTTTACCTCGAAGAAAACTCCCTTGAGGAACGAAAAATTTATTTTTCCCCATTTCTCGAAATATATAAAAAGTAAAGTTATTTCGTGCCCCGATCGAAACATAAAGGGGACTCTTAATATAAACGAAGACGCGCGAACGCATATATATATATATATATATATATATATATATATATATATATATATATATATATATATATATATATATATATATATATATATATATATATATATATATATAATATATATATATATATATATATATATATATATATATATATTATATATTTAAATAAAATATATATCTTATATATATAACTTATATATTATATATAATATATATAATATATCTATATATTATATAATATA